>OZ019977.1:9766001-9768501 GCA_963970395.1 Ephialtes manifestator | reverse complement strand
TTTGTATAAAATTTGTATAAAATTTGTATATGAAAGTTTCGGTAAGAAAATCTAAAAAACATTCAAAGTGTTTCTTCCAGGATATAGAATAGTATAAAAAATTATGTAGCGAATGGGAAGGGTTGAACGCTTAGATTGAACAGATCGTAGGGAACCGGAGAAACGATTTGATCAGAATTTTGTTATTTCTTGCTCCAGATGAACGACGTCGCATTCCTGAACATCTAAGGAACTGACACCTACAATGCATTGCAGCCGTAGCGCGAGTGAGACGAGAGCTGCTTTCACGTGAAAGCTATGAATCGCAAGTATTTGCCTATGAAAGGGATCGAAGACACCTGAGGCGCCACACACGGCGATGGTAACCTTAAACCCAACGAGCAAAGACGAACATGCCTGTGCACAAAGAAGATTCACCCTCTCTATCCCTCTTATGGTCTTTACTTCGTGCGTAAAACCCCTTTGAAGCCTCAACCAAGATCATCTTTCTATTGACGAGAGTGCGTTGTACATATACGCTCTTCTTGCAAAGAACTCCGACGATAATGAAAGACGCGCGACGCCAACAGGTTCTCTCGCGCGCGCGCTGAAGTTCTGCGTCACCCTTTCTCGAAACTCACTCACGACAATTCTTTAACCCTTTTGACGCATATAAATCTCGTAATGCCACCGAGCGTACTACCTATATGTATAGTGCAAGTTGCGATGAATACCTGGTTTCCTTCGACCAAAATACGGCAAATGTGTTACAAGGTGAATGTTTCATGCTCGAATGAACGTGAGAACCTTTATAGTAAGCATGTAATTACACATATTCCCATATAGCATTTTCACATACATTGCATATACGTTAGGGCTGTTCAAAAAACATAATTTTCTTATAATCGGCTGCTCCTGAAATGCTGTATTGATTATCACAAAAAAAATGTTTTCGCGAAAGCTGGCAGTTGTGCGATGATATTAAGTACTGCCGCATCAAGACCAAAAATCATGAAAAACGGCGATTTTTATAATTTTTTTTTTACGTGGTGAAGCGCTCTTGGAGATTGTGATTGTTTTTGATAGACTATGAAATTGTGTAAAGGCAGAAACATGTTCGATAATGTTTAGTACTGCCGCATCGATATTGAAGTTACCAAAATCAAAAAATTAAATCCTTTAAAACATTGAAATATTCGTCTGCTCATCGACTATTTCATGCGATTTCAAATGAAAAAATGGCTCTTGAAACGGGAGTCATGTATGATCATAATCATGATAATGATAAGCGATTTTCGAATTTTGGGAAACTGCGATATCGATGCGGCAGCCCTAAATTTGATCATACAGGACTCCCGTTTCATGAGCCATTTTGTCATTTGAAAACGCGCAAAATAGTCGATGAGCAGATGAATATTTCAATGTTTTAAAGGATTTCATTTTTTATTTTGTTAACTTCAATGTCGATGCGGCAGTACTAAACATTATCGAACATGTTTCCCAAATTAATAGACCCTGCGGAAAACCTTCATATCGGGGAAAAATCACACCTTCTGAAGTGTTTCCCAGATTTAACAATTTTTTTCGATATGAAGAAGTCCACTTTAGGACAAGCGTTTTTAGGCATAAAAATGCCCCCCGGTCGTTTTAAGACTACCACCAAATCAATAGACCCTGCGGAAAACCTTCATAAGTAATAAATTAAAAACCATGTCCTGTAACCGTTTTGGCGTCGCTGGTGCTGGGCGCTGGCGCTGTCAGAAACAGCCGAATACCGTTTCAACTTTGAAACGTTTCAAACTTCACCGACATAATAAATTACAATTATAAAATTTAAACTACGCAACATCTTGAATAAGAAAAAATTAAAAATCACGTAAATTGCGAGCCGTTTTACCGATCATCACAAAATTTGGTATGTAGTAGGGCTGAGTGTTATTTTTTCTGTGTAGAAAATTCCAGTCGATTTGTCAAAATTTTACCTGAATTAGAGCAAAACGAAAACTTTTCGAAAATTCAAAATCTCATAAAAACCGACCGGCTCTACCGATTTGGCCGAAATTCAATACCAAAGGCCGCATCACTTTGATCAATTTTAATACGAAATTTCAGCCCGATAGCTAGAAATTCGTTCAAGCTACAGCGTTTACGTACTTTTTTCAAAATTTCAAAATTCTTATAAAAATGAAATGCGTTAAGCGATTTTTACAAAATGTATACCAATTGAAAATTAGCCAGTACTGTACATGTTGTTCAAATTTGAACTGATTCGGTCGAATAGTTTACAAGTTACAGTTACCCATATAGCATTTTCACATACATTGCATATACATCGTATAAACATTTGCGGATATAGAATGTCCTATGTATATACGTATGCACGTCGTATCACATCATATGTATATGAAATGTATCTGTAAAGGAGACACCTATTCATGTACATCGAACATACACTGGATATCCATGAGGATATACATATTATGTGCACCGTATGTACATATATGTCCTGTCTAAAAAAACG
>OZ019977.1:9746001-9756001 GCA_963970395.1 Ephialtes manifestator | reverse complement strand
CGGTTAAAAATTAAGGTTGCTAAGGTAAACTGCCCAGTTTATGACGATGTAAAGCAACCCTCTCACTCTGCCCATGTAAAACCATAGGGTAAACGAGAACCTAATGAATGCAGCAGTTTGTGACGCCACCATTTACGAATTACTATAGGTTGTTTCTGGAATGGTGGGGGAAGCCGCCTATGGTAAAGTAGCGCGTCAGGAACTGGATCAGCGTCAGAAATAGGGCCGTTTACCTTATGTCAGTACGCCGAAATCGTAGACAGCAATAACTACATGACATCAAAAATATATTGCATATTGCATATTGCATTTTAATTATGACAATTATAATGCCAAAACAAGCCTGCAAAGTAGAACTTTGCAAATTGCTTCCTCATTATTTTTCGCTTTTTACAAAGCTTCATCTATAAGGAAGCCAAAATCGATTAACATACTTCCTCATAGAAGCAGTTTTGTAAGAAGTGAAAAATAACGATGAAGCAATTTGCAAAGTTCTACTTTGCAGGCTTGTTTATGCTCTAGACAGTTTTCTAAAAATTCAAAGTATCGAAGAATTTTAACCATGTAACAGATTTTTCTCAAATTTGTACTAAAACCTTGTACCATGGTAGTCCATATGTGAACCAAATTAGTAGTATCCGGTAATTCATAATTTGCACGAGCCAGCGCGAGAATGATATCTTTCGGAAAATTCAAAATGCTATAAAATTTGAATGACTGTAGATCTGCGTCAAATTTGTACTCAAATGTTTTTCGATGATAGTCCATATATGAACAAAATTTAACATAAATCTGTGAAAAATTTCAAAAAAATTTTATTTATAGTAACGGCATTTTTTTCTTTTTTGTTCACCAAAATCGAAATTTACCGACATATCGATAGTCCTTTGACTAAATTCGTCATTAATAATCAATAATCGTAAAATCGAGTCGAACATTGCAGTCGGTTATCTCAGAATTTACAGGAGTTGAAGTCTTTGCAGACATTAAAAAAAAAAATTGAAATTGCAATAAAATTATAACCACCCTATCGATTCTCGCCAAATTTGGTATACATCATGGTTTGATGGTAGTTTATTTACGTACAATATTTCAACCTAATATGTCTTAATCTGCGATAGTCATGGCGTGAAAACGATATTCTCAAAATTTTCAAAATGCTATAAAATTAGAATTTTCCAGCCGATTTGCGTCAACTACCATCCCAAACGTTGGTGTATGACTAGCGTTGGTGTAAATTTAGCCCACTCGTGTGTTAAATTAAACGAAGATGCATCTATAATTACCAAAGTTATCGCGTTAACAAGAAAATCTGCACATACACATACACACATTTTTTTCTAAACCATTTTTCTCGACGTTTTCGGCCATCCTGAGTGTTGTGACATTAAAATCTCGAAAAAAAAAACTGAATGAAAAAAACGTGACATTGGACATTGCAGATATCATTGGATTTGCTTTTCATATCACCGTTGTGGATGTATTTTTATATTAAGAACTAATGCTACTACGTGAGTGATACCTCGAAAAATTTTATTAAACCGCCAGAAATTGTAGAAACTATTTTAAAAATTTAGCACTGATTTGACTAGTGTGAAGCGTAGAAGCCTCCTTAATAAATAATATATAATGGGTTGCATTATGAAAAATAATTTTCTCAAGTCTAACGAAAAAAAATGTTTAATGTGCGAATGCGGCTTCGAACATCTTTTGAGTCTGGTCTGTGTGGGCAAAACCCAGCGAAATTTATTTTGTATATTATTTGTTTAACAAATATTTCCCACAAAACTATATGTTTGAGTGGATTGTTTCCTTATTTACAACCGAAAATTAATTTTTTTCAAACTAAGGTTAAACTTATGCCCCATTACGAAACGAGACTAAAGTAACATTTATGCACTCAAAACATCAATATTACGCCTTTGTTTCGATGCAGTATATATACATATTATTTACAAAAGAAGTACGAAGAAATCGAACATATATTATTTGGACCCACCCCCAAAATGGGGTGTTGAGCGTTTAGAACGAGCATAAATTAGCTTGGTATTTACGACAGCTGGAAAGGGATGGGTGGATGGTAGCGCAACCATATACGAGCGCGCAATATGGTCGTAAATGGTTGAGTTGTAAATCGGATAAGAGTGAAAGAAACATCAGAATGTATATCGCATATATTTGGCTGCCATGTATTCGTATGCTGTGATGCGTGGCAATTGGCTAAATCTATTTTACCGCAAATAGTTAAACAGCATAATACTATCCATAATACTGGAGACACTTTTTTTAAATCTGCTGCGATCTATCAATGTATCTACTTGCTAACACACTTATAAAAAAGAAGCAAACAAATGTAGCTACTGGCGTAACTGACGTAAAGTTACACCCAGAAAAAAAAATCTTGTTAACGGGACTAGAACCTACGCATCGGAAATAAAATTTCTTATTTGGATGCCGATCTGCTATCCCATATAGCATCAGATATTCGATGTACATCCATTTTAGGTCCTTAATGCGAAAAGTATATCTTGTATATTCCATGGATATTTATTCTATATACATGCAGGTATATACACGCATGAATATCAAGAACACATTCTATGTACATACTTGAATAATATGAATTTGAGCGCAGGTACGGACACATTCGTAAGATATTTCATGTATATGCAATCCATGGAACATAGGAAGAAAATTAAATGTCCACGAATTAATTTACTAAGGATGTACCCATATAGCATTTTCACATACATTGCATATACATCGTATAAACATTTGCGGATATATAATGTCCTATGTATATGAAATGCATCTGTAAAGGAGAAACTTATTCATGTACATCGAACATACACTGGATATCCATGAGGATATACATATTATGTGCACCGTATGTGCACTTATGTCCTATCTAAAAAAAACGGAAAAATTAATTACAAAATAATTATCTGCATTTTTTAAAATCTTTGTGTCTCACGAAGATTAAAAATAAAATTGAGTTCTTCGCAACTACTGAAGAATTGTTTTTTATTCGAAAAATTTTTTTTTTTCTAAGTGCCTCGTAGGTCAGTACTTGGATGGGTGACCGCCTAACGGCCGAATTTTTCAATGTCCCTTAAGGGTCAGTACATTGATAGGTGACCCACCATGTTAATATTTTATATATTTCGGTCGCAACCCTCTAAATGAATGTAATCTTGACGCGTTTTTATTTTTAGTATACTTCAAATAGACAATAAAAAAAGATCTTCTAAGATGCCAATGGCCGAGTGGGCTAAGGCACCTGGCAGTCACCCAGAGGATCCAGGTTCGATTCCCACCAACAGCAAATAAATTTACATGTGTTTTTTTCAGCAATAAATATGTACCGATCAATGCAACAATTCCGAATATCCAACTAAAAGTGCAAGATAAACCGAATTCAATCAATGCAGATAATTATTTTGTAATTAATTTTTCCGTTTTTTTAGACAGGACATATATGTACATACAGTGCACATAATATGTATATCCTCATTGATATCCAGTGTATGTTCGATGTACATGAATAGGGGTCTCCTTTACAGATACATTTCATATACATATGATGTGATACGACATGCATACGTATATAAATAGAACATTCTATATCCGCAAATGTTTATACGATGTATATGCAATGTATGTGAAAATGCTATATGGGTAGACTTCCATTCACCTCAAATAATTTTTTTATTTGTAATTAATATACTTATTGAATAGTAAATATATAAAAATCTAAGAAATATTTATTTGGATCGGCAGTCATATAAATGTTGATAAAAAAAAAAAAAAATTTTTTTGACATATTCCTCACTATCTCTTAGAAACTCAGAAACTGCCTCCCGCTCAGCAGTTGGGGCGCAAATCAGTGCGCGGCTAAGCGGTCACCCATCCAAGTTATGACCGCAAATAATGGTGCTTAACTCTGGAGACCGTCGAGCCACGCACCGACCGCGCACCCACTGCTGCCGATTTAAAGAATATATAATTTTTATATAAATATACGATAAGAATTAAATGAAATCGAGAAATATTCCATGTTGATAATAATAAACTCCAATGATGAAAGGAGATAAATATATATTGGATTATAAGATAGTTCTAATTGATTTTATTTAAAAATATCTAATACATGTATTTGATCGTTTCAACTAGATCTTTTTTCCGGATTAAGAAAGTATTTAGTAGCAACAAATAAAATATTTTTTTAGTGTCCGCTGCACAGTGAAAGTTGATTCAAATAAATAAATATGTTGGAAATAAAAAAACTAAAAAAATTGAATGAAATACGTATTTGTTGGAGGGAAAGTAAATTTTCGTTGATTGAAATAATTAAATGTTGAATAGATTATTTTATTTAATATTACCAAATCTTTTTTCTGGGTGTACTGACGTAAAGTTTTTATCGTGAATTCACTGGAGTATAATGACGAACTGAGCGAATAGAAATTTAAGAATTTCGTACATTATTTGCAATCTACATTTCCCGCTGTAATTTGTTACGATTACGTTTTTAAATTCGAGTTCAAGATACGAGAAGCACTCTTCACATCTCACTCTCGTTTTGGTGGTGTTATTGTTGGTACTACGATAGTTTGACAACTTGGATTAATATTTTAGTTATCCGTAGATCAAAATTTTCGAATCTTATGGTGTATATAAGGCCTCCGCTGACTTTGGATTTCGTATACAATGCCATGCGCGTGATAAAAAGTAATATGACACGATGCGTGTATGAGCGCTTATACACTGAGAGAAATTGAGATGGTCTTGATAATTATTCAGTGATAATTATATTTTATTAGTCCACGTGACTATTTTCGTAGTTACATTAATAGTAACGTAGTTAATGTAGCTACGAAAAAAGTCACATTAGCAATAACGTAGTTAATGTAACTACAAAAATAGTCACCTGGACTAATAAAATATAATTATCACTGATTACCAGTACCGTCTTAATTTCTCTCAGTGTAGTCTCAACTTCATGAGTGTGAATAGCCTCAAATCTGTTTTGTTTATACAATTTTTAAATCCGACATCTGGTGTGAATATTTATAGTATAGTTCTTATTGAAAATTGCTCAAGTTCATTAATAGTAGTTCGTTTTTTACTGCAAGCCAATATGAAAGTTATTATGTTTCCGTATGATACATACAGATAGAATTACCAGTACATGAGCAGTGAACAGTAAATGAACAATGAATAACAGAATCTTTTCTACCATTCACATGAAATTTATGAAATCATCAATTTTGGAAAAAAATTCTATTAAGTGAAATATAACTTGTATTACAAATCTACACGGAAAGAAATGTTTGGTTCTGACAACTACGTTTCCCATTTGTTGTACACAATGTCTCAAAAATTAGTTGCCTCAACCATATCGAATACTAACCTCAACTATTCACGATTAGTTCCCGCGAGATTAGTGAGGTTAACGAATCCAATTGTTGGGACTACCGGTCGAATAGTTGGGACTACCATTCGAATCGTTGGCATTATCGTTTGTAAGGGAAATAGAATAATGATTGGTTGTAGCAACTCATTTTTTGGTTATGGCAACTAATCATTTCTTTCAGTGTACTAAATAAGTACACGAACCATACTTCACAAAATAGACCTTTTCCATAATGGTTGGTTTCAGAAATCTCATGTGAGGGACTGAAAAGAAAAAATGTTTTTGCTATATACTAATTCCCTTGTTGTTCCCTGTTCATTTGCTGGTAATTCTACCTGTGTTTATTATACGGAAGCATAATAAATTCTACATTAGCTTACGGTCCAAAAATGAATTATAAGTTTTATTCTATTTTTTCAGATTTCAAGTAAAGTATCAGAAGGAGTGGAGATTTTGGATTGGATTTCAACACCAAAACTAGGATTTAAATGCAGATAGCACATACAAAATTTCATTGCGGTCCATAGATTTTTACAAAAGCTATTACGGTTTCGGATGGTACATACAGACGCCAGACAGACAGACAGAAATGAGTCAATGTGTTTTTTGGAATATAGGACACTCAAAACAGGTGTGTCCATCAAAATCCAACAATCAATTTTTTTTTTTGCTCTGCAAAATTTTCTCCTTTTAAATCTTCGTGTGTGATGAGAAAGTAAAAAGTTGCTAGAGAACGTAAAGACATTTTTCGAAAATTTCAAAGTCAAATAAAATTTGAACATATGTTTGAATTATTTTTTAAATTACGACGAGTAAAGGCGTCGACCTGCTTCTCATGTTTGCTGAATTTATGTGTGAGTGTACGTGTGAGTGTATACATGAGTGTATGTGTGACACACGGAAAAACGACTTTGTTAGGTTAACGAAGAAAGTAGTTGAACCCAACCAAGCGACTTAGTGTTCTGAAAGACAGACAATTTCTTGGTTAGGTCAACTATTTTCAGGTGGTTGGCTCTGATCGTTGCCCGAACGAAATAGTTAGTTGGGCCGCCTACTAGTGTGGCGCCAACTATCGTACTTAGATGGAACACGAATAAAATTCGTTGTGTGAAATATTTAAGTCAATTAAGTCGGAATGGTAAATGTGAATAATACCAGGTCGTTACACCTACCAACCTTTGTGGCAACAAATTTTCACTCAACTAATAAATAGTTACTTGGCCCATCAAAGCCGTTTTTTTCGCGCAGAGTTGCAAAATCAGATGAAATATAGCAAACATGCAAACAGCACAATGATAACAATAATACACTTCTATTAAACATCAATTGATTTATTGACGTGTTAACGACAAACGTTATTAACTCACGTATTTTTAACACTAATATTAGTATTTATGTCATATTATCACAGTCTTCGATACGGATTTATGATTTGTACTCTACACTTTCTTTTCTTTTCTTTTCTTTTCTTTCGATTCAAAAACATTACAAATAATATGTTGACGCGATCTCGTGGGTATATAACGAGGTAAGGAGTTTATCTTCCCCCCCAATTGCGATATCCTTTCGTCTGCACAAATGCAGTTGCGTGTTGCTCCATTTGAACGCTAATGTGTGGTATACTTATGGCGTATATGATGAAAGAGAGAACCCGATGTGAAGACTGGGATCACGTGAAATCTACCCTATATCTCGCTGAGTTACGAACAATTACCGTAACCCTCGAAGAGTGCCGGGGGTCTGCTGCTTTTCTGTCTCTTCAACGCGGACAAGCGAAGGAGGAGAGAGGAAAGAAGCAATGAGACGACAGAGATCGCTTTGAACTGGAATGATTCACACTATAAAAAAAATCTGCTTGGAAATTAAGGTACCGGTGCCGGAAGTTTTTATTAACAATACGTATATATAATAAATTTCAATCACAAATGTGTTGAAAATTCTAGATTAGTACACATGAAAAGAATTTCTATGTTATTGGAATAGCAGTATATAGCTCTGTACTTTGAATTTAATGTACATACTTCAAATATTTCTAATTATTGTACATAAAATTAATGTACGTTCTAAATCTATTGTTAGAGAGCAGTATTTAAAAGTTCAAGCGTATATATATATATTGCAAATTTAAAATGGGCACAAAAACAATAAATAAAAAATATAAATATTACTCGAGCATTAATTTTTCAGATATATTATGTTATCAGAAATTGTTGGCTATTAGTTTTCGCCAAAGAAAATTTTTCGTCTACATCGGGGTTTGAACCTACGAGCTACCTACCTAAGTACCGAACAACGCACGCACGCTACCAACAACTTAGTAATTTTGGATATCTAAATAGCATAAAAGTTGTGCAACTATTATTCTTTTAAACATATTTATCATTGACATAACAAAATGTTCAATTGATTGCAATCAGAGCGTGTTATCTGTTTGGAAATATTTTCAAGTAAACATAATTTTGTAAAAGAGGCTCAAGTATCTGGATTGTAATGTATTTATGACTGTACTTGAGAAGATTTCTGAACTTCAACTACATATTGTATTTCTAAAATACCGAAATTTGAATTTACAAGGCACGATCTTACTTTTTGAATACAAGTACTGAAATTTCCAATCATGTTATTGAAAATTACAGGTTTTGTTGTCATTTTCAATTATCAGTGTAAAATAATTTTCAGTTTCTTGCGTGTTTTACTTTTTAAACGAAAATATCTGAAACCTAAGGTATAACGTGTATTTCAATTAAACAATATTTTCTCTCAGATTTCAGTTGAGTGCAATAATTTTGAAGGACGTGTAATTTATTTGAACGTTCACTTGACAAGTTTTGTAAATATACATAAACTATTGCTTCATTTTACTATCAGGTACATTAATTTCACAAAATAATTGAAAATTATAGTACTTGATACTTGAATGGCAGTTTCAAGGACAAAGTTTGTAAATTTCATATTCGTAAGTACATTAAATGTGTAGTCTTTTTTTACAGTGCAGCCGATCTTGGATCTCTAGTATGAGGAAGTATGTTATTCAATTTTTGGCTTCCTCATAGAGGAAGCTTTGTAAAACGCGAAAAATAATAAGGAAGCAATGTGCAAGGTTCTACTTTGCATCCTTGTTTTAATTAGATAAATATACATGTAGTGGATACGCTTTTTCTATTTCGTTATTACGTTATTTCGTGATTATTAGAGCGTTTCCGAAAGTGAATGTGATAATGTGTATTTTAAAAAATAATTCAACATTCCATAAAATCAAAAATTTCATACCGTTCGTCACTAAATTATACATATATAATGGCTGAATATTGTTTCATTTATATACAAAATTTGAGCTCGCTATCTTACGCTTTGCAAAAGTTACAATAGAGCGATAATGTCAATTTTCTGAAAAATTTAAAACATCATAAAATTTTAGCGGTTCAACGGATCTTAACCAAATTCAATAGCGATCACCGGCGTATGAAAGCTCACATTCATGCCAATTTTAAGATCAATATCTCGAAAATTGAAAGAGTTATCGCGTAAATAGATATTTTTCAAAAATTAAAAAACGCGTAATAATTCAACGATGAAGTGGATTTCAACAAAAATCTGTATGAACGATGAGGCTTGATCTCTCTATCTATGGTCCAAATTTCAGCCTGATATCACACACACCCCCACACACACACACACACACACACACACACACACACACACACACACACACACACACACACACACACACACACACACACACACACACACACACACACACACACACACACACACACACACACACACACACACACACACACACACACACACACACACACACACACACACACACACACACGCGCGCGCACGCACACACACACACACACACGCGCGCGCACGCACGCACACACACACACACACACACACACACACACACACACACACACACACACACACACACACACACACACACGCACGCACGCACGCGCGCACGCACACACGCACGCACGCACGCACGCACGCACGCACGCACGCACGCACGCACGCACGCACGCACGCACGCACGCACGCACGCACGCACGCACGCACGCACGCACGCACGCACGCACGCACGCACGCACGCACGCACGCACGCACGCACGCACGCACGCACGCACGCACGCACGCACGCACGCACGCACGCACGCACGCACACACACACACACACACACACACACACACACACACACACTCAGACATTTTTTCCAAATCACTTTTCTCGACGTTTTGGCCCATTCTGAGTGTACTGATATGAAAATCTCGAAAAAAAATGTTATCATGAAAACAAAGCTTCCTGTATGAGAAAGCAAAAATATAGTTATCATGTGCCATATTTTCGTGGTTATGTCTAGTATTTCTGTATGTTAATTGCAACTATTCGTTCTTTTACTATTTATAAAATATTTTGAACCGTTGGAGAACAATAAAAGGATATAAAATATATAGTTATTTTCCAATCATGTTTATTTATTCAAGGGCGATGATAAGTATGAGAACTGGTGCTATACAGTTGCAAGTAATTCCTAGAGTGTAGATTCATTTATTGGTTAATAGTTAAAAATACTT
>OZ019977.1:9566001-9738501 GCA_963970395.1 Ephialtes manifestator | reverse complement strand
ATACCTTAGGTTTAGTAGACATTTCTTAAAGTAAGACACGCAAGTAACTAAAAATTCTTTTACACTGGAAATTGAAAATGACAAAAAAAAAAAAACTGTAATCCCCCCCAAAAAACACAATGTGTAAAAAAATTAAGACAAGAACATTTACGTGAGTGGTATTAACACCCCAATAAAAAACAGTGTTTCAAAAACTTGAGCCATAAAAAATGTATCAGCACAAAAAGTTGTGAAATAAACTAAAACTATCTGCAGCAAGTCAAGTACATGTTGTTCAACATATATATGTATATAGACAGTATTTTTTAAGTAACCTAAAGAACCTTAAATAAATAACTCAAAGAACCTAAAGAACCTAAATCAACTAAAAAGAAATTCTCGCATTTAAAGGTGAAAAAATCAGTAACAAAACAAAATCTTGGATTTTGAAGAAAAAAATGCAGATTACAAAAATCGAGAAAAGAAATTGGTGAAAAATAAATTTCAACATCTCAAAAAATTAAACGGCAGTACTTGGCGAGTTTGCCAAGTATCCTATATAGTTTATCATTATTGAATGTTCATATTAACCGTAAAAAACTCGCCAAGTACTGCATTTAATTTTTTGAGATGTTGAAATTTATTTTTCACTAATTTCTTTTCTCGATTTTTGTAATCTGCATTTTTTTCTTCAAAATCCAAGATTTTGTTTTGTTACTGATTTTTTCACCTTTAAATGCGAGAATTTCTTTTTAGTTGATTTAGGTTCTTTAGGTTCTTTGAGTTATTTATTTAAGGTTCTTTAGGTTACTTAAAAAATACTGTCTATATACATATATATGTTGAACAACATGTACTTGACTTGCTGCAGATAGTTTTAGTTTATTTCACAACTTTTTGTGCTGATACATTTTTTATGGCTCAAGTTTTTGAAACACTGTTTTTTATTGGGGTGTTGATACCACTCACGTAAATGTTCTTGTCTCAATTTTTTTATACATTGTGTTTTTTGGGGGGATTTCAACACTTTTTGCAAAGTCTATATTGAATCATCAATCCTTGGTTCATCCAAAGAGAATAAAAGAGGATAACATTTTATAAAAGTAATGTGTTTTTCAAATAATTAATAATAATAAAGCATTGATTTAGTTTAAGTTTTCTACTATAAACTACAACGATCTTTCCATATTTGTACATTCATCGAATTGAGACTATAAGTCTCCTCAAAATCCTCATAACATCCTCAAAATCACAGTCAGAATCCTAAAAACACTGTCACATTAAAAAATGGTATAAATATCAAGATGAAAACTGTAGGTTTTTTTTTTTCATGGAGAACTGCAAAATCAACAATACAGATCATTTTGATTAATGTCATGTGATGTGTGCTATCGTTATTATTTCAGGACCTGTATATAATTGTAAAAACTGACAGCTTTCATGTCTTTTCTAGGTGACTTTGTTACTCTATTTAAATTTAGAAAAAAAATGTATATTACAAAGGTCACACCACCTCTGTTTGTTCCAATAATTTATCTTAATAAAAATTGACTTTTTCCTGGATAATGTTAAGAAAGTGCAGATTGCGAAAAACATTAATCCATAAATCCAAGTTAAACCCGAATAGACACTAACTTTACCAAATTTATTTAAAAATGAAGCTTGTTACACATATAAATTTACAACACTTTGTTAATTAATTTTTTCCCAGTTCTCATAACTTCTCTTATAAAAAAATCCAGTATTTCATTGAATGACATTGTGAGCTCAGAGTCAATCATGAAGGAACGAATAAAACTCACAGAAATCACCAAATATAAATCATCTTTTTGGTTGTATGGTGTTGGTTGCAGATTCGAACAAACTATAGTACACAAATTTCAGTTAATTACTGAATAACCACTGATTTTTATGAATATATTAAACAATGAAACTTGTTACATATATAAATTAATAAAACTTGTTACACATAGAAATTGAAAAACACTTTATTATTCCTGTATCAGTTGTGATAACTTGTCAAACCAAGCGACTCAGCATCATACCAAATGACTTTGGGAGATTGCGTATGATTGAATTATGCTTAAACAAATAGAAACCACTAAATTTTACCAGATAATATTAGAAGTTTAAGAGTAAATAATCAACCAACAAACATAGAAAGTCACTGAATTTAGTACATAAACAGACAATATGGCTAGATGATGTTAAGTGTCATTATGAGGTTGTATTAAAAAACTGGATCACGCAAATCTCATTTAATGACTGAAAAACCACTGATTTTATTAAGTTTATTAAAAAAATAAAACTTGCTATGTATATAAATTGAAGAACACTCTATAATTAGTATTTCTGTATTAGTTTTGATATTTAATTTCACCAAGAGGCACATTATTTCACCGCATGTCATTGGGAGCTTGAAAGTCAATCACAAAGTAGCAAAAAATAAAAAAACTTTAATAAACCTTATTACACTATAAAAATTATCACGTATAGGAATAACAAAATCCTTCTTTTATTCATGAATGATAAAATAGTCTCATCAAAAATCGGGTATTATGTTACATGATATTATAAAGTTAGGATACAAAACAAGATGATTGACTACTATAATAAAGAACGACTGAATTTATTCAAACAGTTAAAAAACATCACTGCATATAATAATAATATCATCACTTTTCACATCAGAAGATACAAAATTACTTTTCTATCACTTTTCACATCAAATGATTCACTGGTGCCAATACTAGGAAAGACTGATATAACCTCCGAGACTAAGTGAATAAGTGAATATATAACCACTGAATGTCAAAAAAATAGTAACACATTACTTATATATTACTTCTGTTTCAAAAAAATATAAATTAAAATTAATAATCTTATAGTATCCCGTCTGTGCGAAAGATAGGATCCCGTCTGTGCGAAAGACAAGGATCCCGTCTGTGCGAACTAGGATCTCGTCTGTGCAAAAAACGACTGAATTTTTTGAAATATTTCAGAAAAGTTTCGAGACATAAATCACGATATCAGTGTACTGAAGAAAGGTACGAAGGTCGTTTTAGTCTCAAACGAAATATTTTTTGCTGCAGTATCTTATTATATCTAAAAAAATCTTCAAAGCGCTATCATTTGATCAATATTACATATTAACCTCGAAAAATAGTGGGTAAAACGAGTTGCTTCGAGTAAAAGATACTGCGGCAGCGTCTTGTAAAATGTACTTGTCTCAAGACGCTACCGCGTCTCTTGATTTTCAATAACATGATTGCAAATGTCAGTAGTTGTATTCAAAAAGTAAAATCGCGCCTTGTCCATTCAAATTTCGGTATTTTAGAAATACAATATGAAGTTGAAGTTCACAAATCTTCTCAAGTACAGTCATAAATAAATGACAATCCGGATACCTGAGCCTCTTTTCAAAAATTATATTTACTTGAAAATATTTCCAAACACACTACACGCTCTGATTGCAATCAATTGAACATTTTGTTATGTCAATGATAAATATGCTTGAGAGAATAATAGTTGCACAACTTTTATGCTATTTAGATATATTATATTATTATATTATTTAGATATAATCGTGTCAAGTTTTGCAGAAAATTCCCTCGCGCAAGCACTCGGGATTTCTTAACCTGCAAAACTTGACACTCTTGTTTGTATGCAACGAAGTTATCGGGAAATACCCGATAATTTTGAAGCTCTTGGGCTATTGACTAACGACTGAAAAATTAATGCCCGAGTAATATTTCTATTTTTTATTTATTTTTTTTTACGCCCATTTTGCATTTCCAATACATATGCGCTTCAGTTTTTAAATACCGCTCTCTAACAACAGATTTATAACGTACATTAATTTTATCTACAATAATCAGAAATATTTTAAGTATGTACATTAAATTACAAGTACAGAGCTACTGCTATTCCAATAACATTGAAATTATTTTCATGTGTACTGATCTACAATTTTTTACACATTTGTGATTGAAATTGAAGAGACGGTTTGTGAATAATATGCAAAAAAGCAAAAATAATGATTAAGTTATTACAATATTAATATTAACTTAATGACATTTGTCCGCAGAAACACAAGCAGTCACGTCACGGGAGAGCAAGTCAAGACACAGTAAGATAAACATCTCACGGCTTTCGGTAGGACTTCCTGAACATTGGGGACATAGAAGCCAAGAGCGGGTGTATAATAGTCCCTGGGTATCCGACACTCGGATAATCTAGGATTCCTTCGTATTAACCCCCGGAGATAGGCGGTTAGAGGAGCGGTAGCCAAGAGTGAGAGCGAGGGATAGATCCCCATAGTCGGACTGTCCCTTTGTACAGGCCGCGGGCCTTTATACGCCCCGAGCGAAACAATGCACTCAAGGCATCTCAACTAGCGCGCTATACATATGCCGCTCTCTCGCTGGCACGTTATACTAAACCGAATCTCGCCCGGTCTTGTGGCGTCTGTACCGCTCGCTTCACCAAGGGGCGTGTTTATGACACCAGGCCAGATAAACAGAGCTCCTCGTTATACACACGCACTTCCGAGGACACTGATCCTCGATGAATGCGTAATATTGTCATGGGGTCTACATTCTTCATCAATTCGGATTTCTTTTCGTCTTCTAGTCTCTTCTCATCAATAAAGAAATACGGAGTTGAATATGAAATTTGATTTTGAACTGTCATTTTATTGGGCGGTGTTGATGTATTTATTTTTTTGAAGAAAAATTGCGACTTAGAAAATTGTGATTATTGAATTACTCTTAAACGAATACTACAATTAGACGTGAAAATGAAATTCGATTTTGAACTGTCATTTTTATTGGGCGGTGTTCATGTATTAATTTGTTTAAATAAAAATAGTGACTTTACTATAAATTGTGACTATTCAATTATCCGTAAAGGAATAGAGACTTGAATATGAAATTCGATTTTGATCTGTCATTTTATTGGGCGGTGTTGATGAATTTTTTTTTTTTTTAAAGAAAAATGGAACGCGTAAAGAAAAATATAACGCGGCGGAACGATGTATTGATACCTTAAGGAGGTTCGGTAATAAACGGCAATTCGAGATAAAAATTTGAAATTTTTTCAATTTGACGTTCAATTTTCGGTGGATTTACTGCATCGTTTTCGAGATATTAAATGTTAAAGTCATTGAATTTCATACGTGTGGGAGAGCATTGGAGCTACGATATCTCATATTACAATTATTTTTAATACTTAGAACCAAGATTAAGGAAACTGGAAATGGCACGCATACCGCAACAATAAGAAAGAAACATCGAAATAAAGTGGAGAGAAATACCGTAAATTTTGCCAGTGCGATTTATCGTGACGTCTTAGCCACCATTTTGTTGGACGTTTCGCAACGTTGCATACCCGCTAAAATTTGAATGGACTCTAAGCTATATTTGAATACGAAGTACAAACACGGTTACGTGAACTATCGCATTGCAATGTAAACATTTTACTGAGAAGATGCTTGCTAAGTCGTGACGAGACTGTTTCATGAGATTTCTAAATGACATTAATTGGTTACACGGCTTACATATACCACATATCAGTGGCTAACTCGTGGAGACTAGAGGTAAGGAGCACGAAGTCAGGCTAAAAAACGTTCACGAAAGTGTGTAAAATTTTAGGAGACTGGGGGGGGGGGCTCCGAGTTTTTCACTACTGTGTCAACGACGTAATGAATGGACGCACGAACGAAACTGACGTTGTTAAGTCGAGAATTCGAGATTGCGCAGCCAACTTCAAATACGATGACAGTGCGTGAGCGAAACATAACCTTATTCATAATATTATAAAAGGTTATGAAATATAATAAATTGTGCAGTGATAGTGCGAAACGTGAAAAATAAACTGCAAATGGTGAAAGGCGCGGCGTAAAATAGATTTTTATTATATTTCATAACCTTTTATAATATTATGAATAAGGTTATGTTTCTTTAATTGATGTGAAGTTGGCTGCGCAATCTCGAGTTCTCGACACAACGGCGTTAGTTTCACTTGTGCGTCCGTCCGTTCCGTTGTCGACACGGTGGTGAAAAATTCGGAGTCCCACCCCTGGGGTGGAATTCCGATGCTGACACTATTACGTCGTGACAACGAAACGGATGTACGAGTGAAACTGTTCAAATAACGGAGATTAAGATTCACTGCGATCACAGGACGTGAGCGAAATACAACCTTATTCATAATATTATAAAAGGTTATGAAATATAATAATAAATTGTGCAGTGATAGTGTAAAACGTGAAAAATAAACTGAAAATGGAGGAAGACGCGGCGAAAAATAATTTATTATTATATTTCATAATCTTGTATAATATTATGAATAGGGTTATATTTCGCGAACGCACTGTTATCGCAGTGGATCTCAACCTCCGTTATTTGAACTGATTTGAAGTTGGTTTCGCAATCTCGACACAACAGTGACAGTTTCACTCGTACGTCCGTTTCGTTGTCACGACGTAATAGTGTCGGCATCGGAGTCCCACCCCTGAACACCACTGAATATCAACGGGCACCAAGATGACGTTAACGCCTAGTTCACTTCACTTCGTCTCCAGCCAACTTTCCGCTCACTTCACTTCGGTTCCCGCAAAACAATTTTCCACGGTTCCGCGAACCATGGACTAACTTTTGTAATTTCAACGATACCGCGACCGTCATGTGGAAAAGCCCGTGAAGGAGGTAACTACAACGCGGCGCTTTTTTTTCGCCATACGAATGTTTTGTTTGATGTTTAAATGATGGTATGCTGGTGCTAGAATGTGGCTTGTACGCTGCTGGAATAGAGTCGTAGTTCGGAAAAATCTGGGAAATTCCTTAAAATCTGGGAGAATACTAAAAAATCCGGTTTTACATAAATAAACGTTTGCCCAGTCGCCTGCATTATTAAAAAAGCTTAAAAATTATAAGAAGAAAAAACTTGCCGTCTTTGGCTATAAGCCAGAAAATTTTGACATTGAAGAAAGTATTCTTCAGATTTTTAAATTGTGGCATTCGATATGTCACTTTAAAAAAATATTTAAAAAAATATTTGCATAGAAAAAATAAAAAAATAAAGTCTGGTGCATTTGAGGGTCTAACCAATCCTTCAAAAAATTACGAGCCAGATCGGGTCGGTCGAGGGTCAGACCCAGGTCAGATCGGGATGGAATGCCCTATATGTATATTTTTACGGCAGAACTGCCCCTTATCTCTCAATGGAGCTTATGTTAAATCATTATCACTATTGTGATAACTTTCTATTTCCCGGTTAGAATTATCTTCGGGCCCTAGGTAGGGCGTTATCAGGCCGCCTGACTGCCCTGGTAGGGCGCTTATATGGCAGCCTGGTAGCGCCCTGAATCGAACTGTAACGCTGTGTCATATATGGTCCTGATCAGGCTGCCCGAGCAGGCTATTATAAGGCTGCGCTGAGAATGCTTAATAACTTCCAAAGGCTGTATTCACGTTCATTGTAAATAATATTACGATTAGTTATTAATTTTAGGACATTATGTAGTAATTTGAACAATAAAATTCTATTAATATAGCAAAGAAAAGGGAATCGTCTTCGGAGACGGTTTTTCCTAACGCTATTCGAGAAGTGATGGACGCGGGATTTGAACCCAAGACCTATGGGACCTACCTATTTACCTAACTACCTAACCGAGCACGCAAACCACTAGACCAAACCGACTATATGGATATGTCATACTGTAATGCCATAATAGTTCATTTTACGATGACAGTACGGACATTTTTTTAAACCACTTTTCTCGACGTTTTGGTCCATTCTGAGTGTCCTGACTTAAAAAACACGAAAAAAAATTTCATGAAAACAAAGCTTCCTCTATAAGGAAGCAAAAAGGTTTAATTCTAGTGTGAGCAATATCGAGGAAGTGACCAATTTGCTGGAAGAAATTGAGTGAGGAAGGCGTAAGTAGTATAACATGTATATGCTGTAGTGCACAGGAACTAAACCTAACAACCAAAGTAAGCGAACCGAAAGAGACCGGCGGTGAATCTTCCCACACCAATCAAAGAGGCACCCCTTGCGTGGCCGACCAGTGTTAGTAGGAGTAATAGTACCCAATAGCCGTGGAGTAGTGGTTGTAGTCAGGGCGTCTCTGCACCCTTCTATCGCCCACTCTGCCTCTCCGTCGTGATCCCCGGGGAGTTATCTGCCCCTAGCCGCTTGGGTGTGCGCGCATCCACCGCTAAAAGCCTCTTAATTCCCTTCATTTGTAGCTACTACTGGTATTCACAGCGTTATCGGACAGACACTGCAATGTTTCAAGGAAAAACGAAGCCCTCCGTTATCTCATCGATGGCCAATCGACGAAGTTTTCGGAATAATTACGATTAATTCCATACAACAACAACAAAAAACGTAACTCTCACGGTCATCAGTAATGTATACATAGATTTTGTAGCCTACTTGTCTGTCAATTAAACAGGTTGTAGGTTAGAAAAATTAATATAATTAAAAACAATAAAATACAACAATTTATTAGGATACAGCAAAAAGAAATCGAAAAAATCTATCGGTTAGTAAATATCGAAATAGAGAATTTGTTACTTACTCGGCAGAAACCATGCATTGATTTTTTTAATATTTTTACATTTTTCTTATCGCAAGATACGTATCAAGTTTTATCTCTTTTTGTAAGAGGGAATGATTTTATTTTTAGATTAAGTTTAACGCTCGAGAGTCAAGTTAACTTAGCTTTTTTTATTAGATCCGTTTGCAAATACATTTTAAAACATCCTCTTAAAATATAAAAATTTAATTTTGATTTGTGTGTGTGTATGTGCGTATGCGTGTGGGTGTGCGTGTGTGTGTGTGTGTGTGTGTGTGTGTGCGTGCGTGCATGCGTGTGTGTGTGTGCGTGTGTGCATGCGCGTGTGTGCGTATTCTTGAGTTAAATATTTTTTTATGCATAAAGTTATGTTGAACGAGGTTCAGTATTGAATTCGGAATGAATTTTTTTTTTTTTTTATGTTGTATTTCCCCCCGTCTGCAGGCATTACGCCTATTACAGGGTCGGCCCGGATCAGTAGCCAGTCCCCCCTGGGGGTCTGGTCCGGATCAGTAACCAGGCCCCCATGCGGCCGCATCCGACTTCCCCCTCTATATCGCATTTGCCATAGCATTTCTGCTATGGGCATAGGGAAACTGCGGAAAACCTATGCCGATATAGCCGGTCTCGAGTTCGCCTCCCGGCACCGGAGCTACGTCACGTTTCGTCGAGAACGTAAACACGGACTACAGCTGTATACATGTGACGTCCACAGGCAGAAATACCTGTGTGGGTCTCATGTATACATCTGGAGCTTCATCGCGCCCGTATTTATATTTTTCGACGAAAATCGACGGCACCGGGAATCGAACCCGCGACCTACCGATGCTCTGGACTAGAGGCCAGTACACTGACCACCAGACCACCGCACCGGTTAATTCGGAATGAATTCATAAAAAAGTTCGGAGTTTATGGGATTTTGGATTATTTTTTAAATATTCGGTTTGCTCTAACTAACGTCAAATCTCACCAAATTATCTGAAATTTTTTACAGATACAAAATAACATTCAGCGCTGCTTACCTACCAAATTTGGTCATGATCGGTAAAGCGGTTTGGATTTAACGTGAGTATGAATTTTTCAAAAAATTAACATTTTCTTATAACTTAGGTCAATAGACAATGAATGAATTCAAACTTTTTATAAATGAAGAATACATATAAAATATTCACCGTTGCTATGTACTAAATTTCATGACAATCGGTAAGTGGGTTCTGATTTTTGAGCAACTTGAATTTTTCATGTTTCAACAGATTATAGTTTAAAACGATACCATAAAGCGGACTAGAAATTTAAATACATGTATAGTTTTTTAGGACTATTTAGATATTTATTTAAAACAAGAATGCAAACTAGAACCTTGAATATTACTTCCTCATAATATTTCGTTTTTTACAAAGCTTCCTTTTGAAATTCAAAACCTCATAGAGGTAGCTTTGTAAAAAGCGAAAAATAATGAGGAAGCAATGTGCAACGTTCTACTTTGCATCCTCTTGATTCCTCATAAAGGAAGCTTTGTTCTCGTGAAAATTTTTTTTTCGTGATTGTAATGTCAGTACACTCAGAATGGTCCAAAACGTCGAGAAAAGTGGTTTGTAAAAAACGCATGTATGTATGTGTGTCTGTGTGTATATATGTAGATTTTCATGTAAGCACGATAACTGTCGTAATTATAGATGTATCTTCGTCAAATTTGGCATGCAACCCGTGTAGAAATTCTAACTCGCCGTCAACTAAAAATCGACTAGTTATCTTATTTTCTGTACAAGATCTAGGTCGGAAAACTAGCTAGATCCGAGCGCGATGTGTAATTTCTCGCTGTCTAGTCGTTGTACAGAAAAACTGTCTAAAATCTGGCTAAGATTCTATTAATTCGCCCAGTAAACTTAGCTAGTGATTAGCCAATACGGAAATCGGTTAACAGTATAGCATAAAATTGACTAGGTACTAGACCAGATTTCTCTATTGAACCCAGATATCGGTTAAATAGCCTAGGATAAATAAAAAACAGAATTAATATCAACCGTCATTTATTGCATCAGCTCGTGACAGGGAAGCTGTTTAACACCCTTTAAACAGGGAACACTATTTAATAACGTACGTAATCACTTTTTTCATTAATAATCAAATATCTCGATAAGGCCTATCGCAAAAAACAAAAAAAATATAAATTCTTTCGCGTCGTACAAAATTTAAAAAAATCGTAGTCCTCTAGAACGTATTTTTTGGTACCTTTCACGAATATGCACGTGTCGCTCTACATAATAATAACTCGCTGCGCAGCGTGTTAGCTTAGACCCTGTATCGAAAAACGTTGGATTGTCGAATGTCGGTGATCGATATAAATACATGTAAACCGAACTTGACCTCTTGGTTACCAGCGACGGCCCGCACTAGGCAGCGTGATACCACGCGCAGTCGCGCACGATCGTGATCAGATTAGGTTTGGCGGCGGTGTGTGCGCCGCTTTCTTTTTATTTTCTTTCTCTTTTTTGTGGTTGGCTCTGGTTTGCACTGAGGTGTATTACCATACGGCCATTTGCTGTGTCGAGCCCCTACGCAGGTAGCACCAAATACAAATATTCAAGTAAAACTAGATTGACACTAGATGGCCTCGGCATCTATACGTGTATGCTAGATATATTATGTCTAGCCTCTAGTAAGGCAAGCTGTGCCATGAAAGCTAGACAGATCCTAGATAGATATGTTATCTATCAGTGCATTCTGACTAGATTATGTCTAGTCCCACTGCAGAAAAACTTGATAGGAAAAATTAGCTAGACGCTAGGTTCAACCCAGTTTATCCCCAACAGATTTCCACACGGGAAGTGGGCTGTTATACATCAACGTTTGGGATTGTAGTTCACGTAAATCGGCTGGAAAATTCAAATGTCACAGCGTTTTGAAAATTTGGATAATATTGTTTCCACGCTATAACTTTCGCAAATTATGAGATATCGGGCTGAAATATTGCAGGTGAATGGACTATCATCAAACCATGATGTATACCAAATTTGGCGAGAATCGATCGGGTGGTTCTAATTTTATTGCAATTTCAATTTTTTTAAATGTCTGCAAAGACCAGCTTCTGTAAATTCTGGGGAATCCTACTGCAATTTTCGACATGATTTCACGATTATTGATTGTTAATGATGAATTTAGTCAAAGGAACTATCGATATGTCGGTTAATTTCGATTTTCATGAATGAAAAGCATAAAAATGCCATTAAGAAAAAGAAAATTTGAAATTTTTCACATATTTATCTTAAATTTTGTTCACATATAGACTATCATCGAAAAACATTTGAGTACAAATTTGACGCAGATCTGTCTAGCCGTTCAAATTTTATGGTATTTTTAATTTTTCGAAAAATCTCATTCTCGCGCCCGTGTGGAAATCTGTTGGGGATAAACTGGTTTGAACCTAGCGTCTAGCTAGTTTTTTCTATCAAGTTTTGCAGTAGTGGGACTAGACATAATCTAGCCAGAATGCACTGATAGATAACATATCTATTTAGGATCTATCTAGCTTTCATGGCACAGCTTACCTGACTAGAGGCTAGACATAATATATCTAGCATACACGTATAGATGCCGAGGCCATCTAGTATCAATCTAGTTGTACTTGAATATTTGTATTTGGCGCTATCTACGTACGGGCTCGACAGAAAACATGAACCGCGGTGAGCGGAGCACACATCGCCGCCAAACCTAATCTGATCGCGATCGTGCGAGACTGCGCGTCGTATCACGCTGCCTAGTGCGGGCCGTCGCTGGTAACCGAGAGGTCAAGTTCGGTTTACATGTATTTATATCGATCACCGACATTCGACAATCCAACATTTTAGGGCAGTAGCAATACAGGGCGTTTTCCGATACAGGGTCCAGTCGTGACACGCTGCGCAGCGAGTTGCGCAGCGAGCTTTCACGTGCATTCGTGAAAGGTACAAAAAAAAAACGTTCTAGGGGTCTACGATTTTTTTTTGTTTTGTACGACGCGAAAGAATTTATATTTTTTTTATTTTTTGCTATAGGCCTTATCGAGATATTTGATTATTATTGAAAAAGTGATTACGTACGTTATTAAATACGTTCTAGAGGACTACGATTTTTTTAAATTTTGTACGACGCGAAAGAATTTATGTGTTTTTGTTTTTTGCGATAGGCCTTATCGAGATATTTGATTATTAATGAAAAAGTGATTACGTACGTTATTAAATAGTGTTCCCTGTTTAAATAGTGTTAAACAGCTTCCCTGTCTCGAGCTGATGCAATACATGGCGGTTTATATTAATTCTGTTTGTTATTTATCCTAGGCTATTTAACCGATATCTGGGTTCAATAGAGAAATCCGGTCTAGTACCTAGTCAATTTTATGCTATAGGGTTAACCGACTTCCGTATTGGCTAATCGCTAGCCAAGTTTACTGGGCGAATTAATAGAATCTTAGCCAGATTTTAGACAGTTTTTCTGTACAACGACTAGACAGCGAGAAATTATACATAGCGCTCGGATCTAGCTAGTTTTCCGACCTAGATCTTGTACAGAAAATAAGAAAACTAGTCGATTACCAGCTGATGGCGAGTTGGAATTTCCACACGGGCGCTGGCTCGAGTAAATTATAAGGTACGAAGTTCTAGTTTTGTCTATATATGGATTGCCATGGTACAAGGTTTTAGTACAAATTTGAGAAAAATCGGTTACACGGTTAAAATTCTTCGACACTTTGAATTTTTAGAAAAATGTCTAGAGCATAAACAAACCTGCAAGGTAGAACTTTGCAAAGTGCTTCCTCATTATTTTTCGTTTTTTACAAAGCTTCGTCTATGAGGAAGCCAAAGCCGATTAACATACTTCCTCATTATTTTTTCGCTTTTTACAAAGCTTCGCCTCATAGAGGTCGCTTTGTAAAAAGCGAAAAATAATGAGGAAGCAATTTGCGAAGTTCAATTTTGCATGCTTTTTTACAGACCACCGGATGTCTCAGACTGATGTTAGTATGTACAGCATCTGTAACGATACTGAGAAGTGCGCACTTGAAGGAACGCAAGTATTCACACGAGGCACTCGAAGTCTCGAGTAACGCGCGAGCGTGATGTTTATGGGGTGCTCTTCCGATTCTCTCCATCCCTTTTTCTTTCATTCTCAGACTCGCAGTACTCTCGTCGCGACTAGTAGCGTATTGCCACTCGCTGCGGGGGGCATGTTATACTGTAAATGCACGCACCCGTACCCCCATGCTGTCAATGAGGAGGCCAAGCGCCGCTCCCCTTGGCAGTCCAAACTATCAAGCCCTTGCCCTATGCCAATCGTTTATGTATATCCATGGGAAAACGTTTCTTAAATATCGGTTTATTTGCTTTTACAAATACATAAGTGAAGCATGTACACCGATTATTTAATTAGAGTTATTAACCCTTCAACAGACAAACATATCATATTTGGTATATTATAGGAACAGCTATTTTTCAACATATCGTTTTATATTTTTATTAAATTATATAATATATATACAATACTTCACTGTATTGACATGTATAATTCTTAATGGAATTCGACTTTTTCGAAAGATTTTTTTTTACGATTTTTATTTGAAAAAATGTTAGGCTTTAAAGATATATATTTATCATAATAAAAAGAATCGGTTCACGCGTTTCAAGTTTATATTACTTTTATTTTATAACTCTAGCTCAAACGAATTTTTACCTGTCGGTCTGAAACTTCGTACTAAATTTTAACAACGTGTTGCAACCTTTGGTATTAAATTTGGACCAATTTGGTAAAGCGTTTCGGTTTTTATGAGATTTTGAATTTTTCGAAAAATTTTCGTTTTTCTCTAATCCAGATAAAATTTTGACAAATCGACTGAAATTTTCTACACAGGAAAAATAACGTTCAGCCCTGCTACGTACCAAATTTGGTGATGATCGGTAAAACGTTTCGGATTTTACGTGATTTTGAATTTTTTCTCATTCAAGGTGATGCATTTTTTCAATTTTACATCTATAATTTATTTTTGGCATCATACATGGTTACAACTATGTACTGACTTTTCGTTTTTCTTTCTCTTTTCAACAATTTGTTGTCACATTTTCACTCTTCATGATTCAAATTTCTAAAAATTTGAGATTTTTCAATTTGTATTTAAAATAAGGATGCAAAGTATATCTTTGCACATTGCCTCATCAATAATTTTCATCTTTCGCAAAGCTTCCTCCATGAGGAAGACAAAAATAAATTATAGAAAATTCCTCATAGAGGTGGCTTTGCGAAAGATAAAAATTAATGAGGAAGCACATGTGCAAAGTTCTACTTTGCATCCTTCTGCTTCCATAGAGGAAGTTTTGTTTTCGTAAAAAAAATTTGTTCAAGATTTTCATGTCAGGACACTCAGAATGGTTCATAACGTCGAGAAAAGTCGTTTAGAAAAAATGTCCGGATGTACGTATGTATGTATGTGTGTGTGTATGCATGTATGTATGTATGTATGTATGTATGTATGTGTGTGTGGCACGTTTGCAAAATTCAAACCGCTGTACCTCGAAAACGACTTTAACAATCAAGCTGAAATTTGGCACGCAGGTAGAGAAGCAACGCCCCTTCCCATCTATACATTTTCGAAAAAATTGAAAAAGAAATTCAAATTTTATAAGCTTTTCAATTTTTCGAAAAACGTCTGTATGTTCTCTAGCTTCCGCAAATTTTCAGCTAATGAGCTAAACAGTTCTGGATAAATAGAGAAATGAAAAATGAAGGTCGGTATTGAATTTGAGCGAAATCCATAAAGCGGTTTAGATTTTATAAAATTTTGAATTTTCGAAAAAATTTTCTTTTCGTTCTTATTTAAATTAAGTTTGACCAAACCTGCTCAAATCTTTTGCAAGGTAAAATTAACATCCAGTTGTAGTAGATATCGAATTTGGTAAAGATTGAAAAGTGATTCAGATCTTATAAGACACTGAATTTTTTAAAAATTCTCGCTATGTTCTCTAGCTGCCACAATTTTTTAGATAATGAGCTAAAACAGTTTTTGACGTATAAAGCAATGAAAAATGACGATCGATATTGAATTTAAGCGAAATACATAAAGCGATTTAGATTTTATAAAATTTTGATTTTACGAAAACTTTTGTTTTCGTACTTCTTTAATTTGTAATTAAAATAAGGATGCAAAGTTGAACTTTGCACATTCGTCAATAATTGTCATCTTTCGCATAGCTTTCTCTATGAGGAAGCCAAAAATAAAATATAGAAACTTCCTCATAGAGGCGGCTTTGCGAAAGATAAAACTGTGCAAAGTTCTACTTTGCATCCTTTTTATTTTTATTTTCGCGTTTGTTAATAATAGCAATATAATCATGTTGTTAGCTGATATTGGAGATTGCCTGTAAAATCTTTGAAGTGAGGAAGGCAGAAGGCTTCAACAGGGCTCACATGATGACGAATTACCAAATAATGTCATATATTCATGGGGCATCCAGTGGCACGTACGTTTTTGGGGAATGTCACGGTGGACACGTGACCATAGGCACCCTTGGTTCGACACGTGGTGTAGATGCACATCGCCAGGTGGTCATCCACAGTCACGCACCGCATCCCGTTAAACGCTGATACCGTGATAACAGTTTTACAGCACCGACGGTGTCCACGTGGATGAATGAGCCGAAGGGTGGCTCGTGCCACGCACGGTTCTTCATTTTGTAACATTTAGCATAGGACAAAACGAATGACAAATTTTTACAATCCATCATTAAATTTGAAACGACTTTCTATAATTAAATCAAATGAGTTAACTAGAATTTCTAAAAATTATTATTAAATTGGTAATATTAATAAAATGATTTTAATTTGCATAATGACTATGATGAAAAAAGATCCACGTTTATAAAGTCGATTAATATACAAATCATTCTTTTTTTTTAATTTTGTATGTGAAATACGAGAAAAACTCTAATTAAACGAGGTAACTACATTAAAAAAATGATTATCTGAATGAATAATATTCAAGAAATGATTATGATTTGCAAAAGAAATTCAAGTACTATAAGAATTCTCAATTTACAGTATCGAATATTTTATACCGTGACAGACATTTCCAATTTCAAATGTGGAGTACGACAGAACGGATGAAACTTTATTTAACGTACATCGTTACATTAAAGTATATATTTTTTAGTGTAATTAAATAAGCGGACTGAGATTTCTAAGAATTGTAATTACATCAATAATATTAATTTAATGATTACAATTTTTTATATCAAACAATCAAATTTATATAATGATATAACTTTAAATATCTTAAAAATATTTTCAAGTTCAAGGTCAGAATTTTGTAATAAATTAATATAAAAAGCCTGGGGAATGAGGAACTCGAGACTAAATTATTCGACATATTTGCGTTTTCCGATGTCCGTGGGATTTGTTAAATAGAAGAGGACGGATAGATGAATTTTCAACATCGAATGAATGGATTAATTGTGAGCTGGTTGTGTGCCTCTCTATGTGGGCGGCTTGACGGGCCAATAAGGCATGACGTGACCGATCAGCTTACCGTTCCGCCGTTGGTATTATTTTCCATCTATCTGACTACGAGCACAGCATTTTCAGCTAGTCGATGCTTGGCTATCTTTTCTCTATCTTCGATGCGGAATGTTCACACGACTCCGGACTTGGATAGCCACAAACATACGCACACACACAGGGCAGTGGATGGAGTGAGCAACAGCAGCAGACATTAGGGGTGACGTTACATAATAGGGGATGATTGCCGTTTGACGAGCTATGGCTCTGCACTGCTGCTACCCTTCCTTCAATACCATAGCCTCTTTCTTCAAAGCATTTAATACATCGAGCATCACTGAATGGATATAATAGAAAAACGTTTTCATCTCTCATATGATTTAGCAATGATTTTTGCTTCCTCATAAAGGAAGCTTTGTTTTTTTGAAAATTTTTCTTTTTCAGATTTTCATGTTCTCAGAATGGCCCAAAATATCGAAAAAAGTTGTTTAGAAAAAATGTCCGTGCGTGCGTGTGCGTGTACGTGTGCGCAGGGCTTCGAAATTTCAATCTCGTGTAAATTAAGAACCGCCCAATCGATTAAGCTGAATTTTGGCACACAAGTGAAGCAGCAGCCCGTCTTTGTTTGTTGCATTTTTTGACAAAATATATGCAGAAAATCAGACCTTTATTAATTTAAAAAAAAAAAGGCGTTCGTAAAATTTGGTCTATTTTGCTAAATAGTTCTTCATAAGTGCAGGTACATTAAATGTTGTTTGACATTGTAGTTGAAACAAATCGGTTGAGAGATTCAAATTTCACAGTGTTTAAAAAATTGCAAAAATTTGCCTTCCTCGTTGGAACTTTCGTAAATTACGGGATATCAGGATAAAATTTTGTACACAAATGGGTTAACATTAAATCATGATTGTTGCTAAATTTTGCAAGAATCGCTGAATTTGGTCTGATTTTATTACAATTATACTTTTTTTACGTGCCTGTAAACACTTCAACTCGTATATATTCTGAAATATCCTACTACAATTTTCCACGTGAATCACAATAGTGATGATCAATTATGAAATTAAGCCAAGAAATGGTCGCTATGTCGTAAAACTTCAACATTGAATCATAAAAAAGAAAACATTGTTGGCAAGAAATTTTGTTTTTGAGATTTTTGCAAATTTAGCTTACATTTGGTTCATATATGAATTGCCATGACTTTAAAGCATAAAAAAGCCTGTAAAGTTGAACTTTGCAAATTACTTGCCAATTATCTTTTTTATTTTCATAATTTTTTAGTTACTGAATATTTATACCGAAAAGTTATGGTTAAAAGAAATAAAGCTGCAAAGTAGAACTTCACGAATTGCTTCCCAATTATTTGTAACTTTTTACAAAGCTTCCTCTATGAAGCCAAGATTAAAAAAGAAACGAGGAACATACTTTTTCTTTGGTCTAATTCATGTTCATTTTTAGGAAATTCAAAATAAACTTCAACAGAGAATGGTGAATTGTTGACACCTGCAAGATGAACAAAGTTTAGAGCATCATAAAATTTCGGAATTACAAATGTATTATGAAATTATCTTCATAATACATTTAATAGTGACTTGCGGTGTTAATGAAACGATGTTTGAACTTTTAAATAACACTTACAAATAAATTTTCTTAAATACTTATTTGAAAAATTAGAGAGCTGCGGTCCACCTTCATTTTTCATAAACAGATTAAACAAAAGATTACAAAATGTTCGTAAACACAAGTTTGGGAGAAAATCAGTGAATTTATAGCATATCATTTTTATAGTATATCATTTTCCTAAAAGTTGACTAAAAAAATGTCATTACTTTCTTAATTATTAGTCGAAATCAATGTTTGTAGCGTAGTTAATAACATACATTTTTTTAGATATTAATTTTCTCCGGAAGTATTCAAATACTGATCGAATCAAACTTTTAATTGGAAATGATGCAATTAAATGAACGTAATCGCATGAAAAAGCCGTTTGATTTTATATTCCACTTTTGTGGGTTGAAGCTATCAATAAGCATGTGTGCAAACAAACAAGACTTCATTGTCTCGAATTTTTTTACACTCTCATCTTCCCCTCAAAACAGAATTTTTCATATGCTTTTACTGAATCCCGAAAAACTTCAATCAATAACGTAAATGGGGTCATCTTCTCCACACGTTGAAGTCTCCATTATATATTTATTAGAATCTCAGATCCAACAACTGCGAAAGCATGTCTAACATATGCCACGCACTGAATCATTATATCCAGGGTGTATAGAGTTACGTGGTATACATAATATTACGGGACCATGCATGTTCACCGATCGTCTGTTCCCATTGAGGTACCTCTCCGCCTTTGGGTCCTCGACAGGATATAGTGATTCGTAGGACAGGCATCTGAGTATCTATACAAGAGCGCCAAATCACGCGTGTGTAAAATCTCAATTTTCATGTTTGGGGTAGTAGCGCGCGTGCCGAAAATTGTTGAATGATCATTCCACACGGAGAAAAAAGATTGGTTGGGCCAACTATTTTTTCAATTTATTGTGCCTTAGTATTTTCAAATAAGTTGCGACAACTCATATATTCATTAACCCAACCACTTCGAATGGTAGCCTTAACTATTCACGACTACTTCTCGCTATATAGTATATACGGCAAATCCAAAGGTTGAGGCTACTATTCGAAACCTTGGGAATGCATGTGTAATGTAACTGACAAGGTCAAGCATCTAAAAATCACACAGAAAAACGACTTTGTTAGGTTAACGAAAAAAAGTAGTTGGACCCCGCGCGGAAATAATTAGACCCGACGGCACTCTTGCCGGGACTCCCGGCAGGTCTGGTTGCGGGCTTCTGGTGTTGGACCTGCCGGGCGCCCGCGACAGGCCCGCGGGAGCCCCGCATTAATATTTTTCAAAGATATTCCGAAATATTATCTCCAACAAGTATTTTCGGATTAAACGTTACGCACCTTCGTATCTTTTACATGTGTCAAGCCATAAGCGAAGAAGAAGTTACAAATACTACATGTAAATGAAGATTTCGATAATTGTAGAGATCAAAAGAGTATATCTTGCTCGATATTGTTGCATAATTTTTTTCTCTTTGTGGTTGTCTTTGTCTTTGTGATTGTGGTTGTCAACAACGCCATGAATAACAAAATCTTATTCCTAGCTGTCACTTTTGTAACTTCTGTTATATAATATTATAAGCTTAATATGTAATATGAAATATTACGTAACACAAAAGTTACGTAATAAGCCCGTTCAACAGCGACAACGACGACAAGGACGACAACGACGATAACGACGACAACGACGACAACGACGACAACGACGACAACGACGACAACGACGACAACGACGACAACGACGACAACGACGACAACGACGACAACGACGACAACGACGACAACGACGACAACGACGACAACGACGACGACAACGACGACAAGTGAACTTTTAGGTGACTTGTCGACGTTAGGTCAACTATTTTCAGGTGGCTGGCTCTGATTGTTGCTCGAACTAAATACTTAGTTGGGCCAACTACTATTTTGGCCCCAACTACCTTACTTAGTTGGAAGATGAACAAAATTCGTTGTGTGACCTATTTAAGTCAACTACGTCGGAATGGTAACCGTGACTAACACCAGGTCGTTACACCGATCAACCGGATGGTTGTGGCAACAAATTTTCACTCAACTAATAAATAGTTAGTTGGCCCAACGGGGCTGTTTTTTCCGTGCATGTAAATTCAACAATGCTGCTATTGAACATATACAATCTACCATCTTAATGAAAAATATTACTAGGCAATCTATTTTATTCTATTTAAATAGCAAAATATTTTACAAGTGGACATTTTTTTGGTATTCACCTCCATGGGTACCAATATTTCTTTTCATTTTGGCACTTTTTTATAGATTAGGTTATGCTTTTGAACCGCATTGGATTTAAAAGATTAAAGTCTCTTCACCGAAGTATTTTGTCAAGTCAAAATATACAAATTACCATTGAAGATTACTTCGCAGAAGTTGCAAGGAATTTGGTAAAAAAAGGTTAGCATGCAAGAAAAAAATTAGTAAAACGCTAAGCTCCTAAGCTCCTACGAAAGAACTTGCAATTGGAATTCTTATATCAAGACCAGGCATAGTGTTCCTACTAAGAAAATTGTACCCTGCGAAACCTGCTTGCTCTAGTGGCTGAACTAGGACTCTACGACAAGTGCAAAATGAAAGATAAATTTGCACAGTTGGCAAAATCAGAAGAAATCAACACAAGAAAATGTTTTACTTTCTATGCTTGCGCCCACAGTACTTATTTTTAAATCAAGTTTGATGAAGTAAAGAATCGACATTGCACGGAAAGAAATGTTTCGTTGTGGCCACTACGTTTCGATTTGCTGCACACAATGTCTAAAAAATTAGTTGCCTGAACCAAATCGAATAGTAACCTCAACTATTCACGATTAGTTCTCGCGAGATTAGTTAGATTAACTAATCCAATCGTTGGAACTACCACTCCAATAGTTGGGGACTACCATTCGAATCGTCGGTATTACCATTCGAATCGTTGGTATTACCATTTGAGTTGTAAGATAAATAGAATAATCGATTGGTTGTGTCAACTCATTTCTTGGTTATGGCAACTAATCTTTTTTTTCCCGTGTGATGCGTGTTTCTTGTATATAACCTTCAAAACGATGTTTTTGATGTCTTGATTGTACCGTTCAAGAGGCGATTCGCGATGATTTATAATATCGAACAGCATGATTAGTACAATTGCATATTCTAGTACAATAAGCAATAATGCAACTTGCATTATGCAAGTAAGTCGATATTTCATCCGCTGCCCACTCGAATAGTTGTGAGGCATTCTCTTCCGATTCAGCCACTTTTTTTTCGTCCCTCTTAAATCTATCCAATAAATTGCCATATTATAGTATTACATAAGAGCACTCTCTGTAAATTTTTTCAGATTTTTTTTAAAAGAATTTTTTTTTTAAAGATAAAAATTATTTTTTAAATTCAACAACAGATATCTTACAAGGATGAAAGCTGACAAAAAAAAGTGTAAGGAAAAAAAGATTTAGTTTTTATTGAAGTATTCAATAAAGCTATATCATTCGCAATATTTTTCACATTTTTAGCTATTGCGCAAAGGTGCTTTTCAGCCCAAAAAAGTACAAATTATCTTTTTCGAACAATGCGACACCTCTAATCTTCTTGTAATTTCTACAGGATGTTCTTGGATATGCAAGAAACTTATTAAAAAATTGACATCGTGGGACTCGTTAATTATGACCTGAAAAAAAATTATTATACGTGTATATATCATCTTAACGTTAATTAAGATTTCACGTGTCGTCGTATTTTATTATTAAAACAATAGTATAAATATCACCGCAAATTTAAAAATATTATGTCAATGATAATAAACCAAACAATACTACATTTGATACTGTCATCATATACTGTGCTAAAAAAACAAAAAGATACAAGTATCATGTTGAAGTGCATGGGTTATATACTTACTTTACTAACTTACTTGCTTTACTAAGTAATTTAGCAATAATCGCGTATTTTGATTCTTCTACAGGAGACACAAGCTATTGTTCTGAAGAAGCCATTAGTAACGGTAAAATTTCCAGCAAAGTTATAGAGGTCAGCACAGAACATTACGGTGCTTATACGTGGAGTTAAAACGTTTGTTTACGTTTTGCATCGCAGAAGCCGCAACGATTCCGACGCAGTGAATTAAGAAATGTGATATAATTTAACCGGTACTATTTCGGACATCGTACAGACGCAAATGAGCAAGACTGTTGAGAATCATGATTCAGCGGCGTTCGTATTTTGATCAAGTCTGTTTTCTTTTCTGTTTATAGTTGTAATTCGGACTTGGACATCGGTTCAGTGCTCAATTCGAATTATCGTATCGACTTTAGTGAAGACAATGCCGGTTTATAATCGCTGTTGCAATCCGTTTGGGTTGAAAAAACATTTGAAAACAACTAAGTTACGAACGGCTTCGGCACGCCTTGCAAGCATTGATAAAAAAGTTGAAGGTCGAAAATTATCAGTGATGCCGCGAGACAAGACGAGACGAGAATTGGCTTTTCTCTCGTCTTGTCTCGACAAGTATGAAAAAAATATCGTATCGTTTCGACTCAAAAGTCGAGAGAGAATTTTTCTCTCGTCTCGAAATATTCTCGAATCTCGAGAAAGATTTTTTCTCTTGTCTCGAAATTTTCTCGAATCTCGAGAAAGGTGTTTTCTCTCGTCTCGAAATATTCTCAAATCTCGAGAAAAGATTTTTCTCTCATCTTGAAATATTCTCGAATCTCGAGAAACGTTTTTTCTCTATTTTCAAAATATTCTCGAATCTCGAGGGAAGTTGAAATATTCTCCAAGTGAGCTATCGATGTACCGATCGCGAGTGGTGTTCCTTAAGGTGATGTGTTAGTGCTCGGTCGGTAACAAAAACTTTGAAGCGTTGTTCTTGGTCACAATTCAACAATCAACATTCTTTTAAAAAAAATCTGAGAAAATTTACAGAGAGTGCTCTTATGTGATACTACAATATGGCAATTTATTGGACAGATTTAAGAGGGCCGAAAAAAAGTGGCTGAATCGGCAGAGAATGCCTCTTGTATGAATCAATGAATTAGGTAAGGTGGCAATCGCAGATGGTTAACGCAATTGACATGGCTTCTACCAACAAAACTTGGTTCGAGCAACCAATACTGTTTGTTTGTCATAACCAAGCTGGATTATAAGGGGATTAGGAAAATGGGTTGGTTGTATCAACCGACATTTTGGTTGTGGCAACTTATTTTTCTCCGTGCAGGCATTTGAAAATCCTGGAACGATGCTCATTCCGACTCCTCAAAGAGAGAAGATCGATTTTGATTTCCAGTCCGTCAAGGGTCATAAATGAATAGGTTTATATGAGTTCAGAGAAGTTATATCAATCCGTGTGGCTGTCCGAGGCATTCCCGAACCCCTGAAGCATATCTCCTTCTCCGGATCCTCGGTAGGACAATGATCTGGATCGGTGCCGTCCGTTTCAACTGACAATTACAATCCCGATGGTCAAAATACCGAATAATTAAAATACTGACAGATGATAATCCCGACAACTTAATATACCGACAAATTAAAATACCGACATTTAAAATGCCAATTACATGGTGAAAATATTCCGCTGCACCATGTTGTTGCAATAGCGTAAAGCTTACGGGTGTCGTATTAAGAAACGCTTCTTTTGAATCCGAACTTATTAGCCCCGTGGAGATAAGCTTCTTTAGGTTCTTTAGATTCTGTCAGGCTCTTTCTTTATTCCCTTTTTTTAGATTCTGTAGGTTCTGTTAGGTTCTGAGTTTATTCTCTTTCATTAGGTTCTGTACGTTCATTAGATTCTTTAGATTCTTCACTGTAAAAAAAAAAAAAGAATTTTCGTACACCAACAACTATGAAATTTAAAAACCTGGTATATAAAATAGAAATTGATATACTTTGTCTAGTAAATATAGCATCCGTATACGAAATTTAGCAAAAGTAAATGAATTTTGATATAACTGATATTCAAAATTACATGTCTATTAGAAAGACTATTCATAGACCGGTGTATTACAATTATTGTACAAGTTCGCAAGTTTAGAGGCTGACTAAATATTTAATATACAATTACATATTAAAAGTAGGTCTTCATGATAGTTTAAATTTCTAAAACACGATTTCAAAATTAAAAGATGAAAAACCTCGAAATCTCATCCACAAGTATACCTTAAAATTAGCATGCGTTGTAGATATCTTAAGACCTATTTGAACATTCATATACGGTCATTAGAAATTAAGAAATACGCGTTGGAATTTTCGGTGCTAATACTTTGTAATTCTAAGAAAGATATTAATTTTTGAATACGCGTGTGCCAAGGCAACTACTTATAGACCAGTGTTTTAAAATCAGTGCAGAGTTTTGTAAAATTCTGTACTTGAATATAAAAATATTATACCTTTTTATATGAATAGGAAGAGTCACCTGTTCGTTAAATTTCAATAACTTAACCAAACTGGTAAAGGGTCAGAATCTTTTAAAGTTTGTTGGCACAAGTATATTAAAACTAACATCCAATGTGATTATTCAAAGACTTGTTTGCGTATTCATATACCGTTATTGGAAATTAATAACCGCGTTTAACGATTTCCAGTATGGACCGTCAGTGTAAACTAGGCGGTCACGCGTCCTAGTACTGACTCTGAGGTCAGTCAGAGAGTCATTCACCCAAATACTAATGAACTAATTCGCGCAACCAATGAAACAAGCAACTTCGTTCAATATATTTATAGATAGTAACAACGAACCCTATTTGATATAACCGATTACCGTGAAAAATAACTGAACGTGCTTTTATTATTACCATATCAGGCGCAATCACAAAAATCTAAAAATATCTGTCTATATTACACTAATTTCATTTTATATTTCATATTACCGACAATCAAATCGACAAAAAAAAATTGTTCAATCATATGATCTGAATGGCCGAGTGAGCTAAGCCGCAGCGCAACAACACCAACCGGAGGGTCCCAGGTTCGATTCCCGAACGATGTAAAAAAAATTAAATATGTTTTTCAACGATTAATATGTACCAACATGTAGACAAAGATGTAATATGTAATTAAAAGTGGAGAAAAACTCGATTGAACATGTACAAATGAATATTTTTTAATTAAATTTCTTTGTTACACCAACATACTAAATTTAAAGAAAAATGCATGTTAAAATTAGTATACCGTATACAAGGAAAACTATTCGCACATATATGACTTTTAATATCCTTTGGTTACAATAATAGAAAAGAGTGTTGCATAAATAAAGCACTCTGGTTCATTGCTGTTAGAGGTGTACATCCCTTTTTAGCCTATTACCATACTAAATTTTACAATAGAATGCTTATTGAAATTTATGTATACAGTACGTGAAAAAAACTATTCACCCATTTGTGAATTTTAATGTACGTTACTTATAATAATTGGTGAAAATGTTGTAAACCTCGGACACATTTTTCCATTAATATCGAAGGTTTCTATTTAATTATCGTATACCGATTCTTTAAATATTACAGATTTATGGATATGAAAATTCATATGCGGTATATGCATCCGAGCTTCCAATAGCGGTATAGTAATTTTCATACAAAATTTTTTTTCAGTGTTCCTAAAGAACCTAAAAATCATAAAGATTTTTTTCTAATTAATTTAAAAAATGTTGTGTTATTTTCGGGTTCTATCGAGATTCTGTAGTCGGTATTTTAATTATACGGTATTTGGAATTTTTGAGATTTTAATCAGTCGGTATTATGACCGTGGGTAAAACAATAGGTGCTCGACCAGGATAATGATAGGATAAGCATCTGACTATCTATGCAAGAACGTCTGTAAAAACTCAGTTTTCATTTTTGGGGGAGTTTTGCGCGTGCCAAAAATCGTCGTACTTTCACTCCAAGCATTCGGCAGCCCCAGAAGAGTCGTCACCCTGACTCCTCAAGAAGAAAGGAACCCATGTTAGGTCCCAATCCTTCGAGGGTCCTGGATGAATCGCTTTAGAGAAGTTACATCGATCCGGGTGGTTTTTCCAGACCTCCGTACCTTTCACTCGTCACTCACTTTCCGAAAGATAGCGGACTAAAGCCTCTCAATGCAATGAGAACATTCGAATGGCGAATGATGTACGAGTCAGGATCCCCGGAGACTTCATTCGACCATCGTTTTCCATTCAGGGGTCACTCGACTTTTCCAGATTTAGGTATACCAGTAATAGAACAGATACTGAATTTCAGGGACTTTGAAAACGGATTTCCGTTTTCCTGAAGGGTTCGCGAAAGCACCCCCGCCTACTTTTGTGCATACAAGACACGGGGCGCGTGCCCCGACAGTCACCGGCAGCAACTGAATAAAAATCTGTCCGAATCCGGACCCTGTGCTTGTTACTGTTTCCATTGTGCGCCACTTTGGCTTTTCCCGGTGTGTACTCGAGTGTTTGAAGTGGGGAAAAGAGTGTATGTTTTTGCGGCTGGGTTTTGGCAAAGGATATTAAAGCTTTCTCGTGGGAGTAGCTCCTATTATTGACTGTATATATATTCTGCAGAACAGCGATAGAAACTTGACACAAACGATCGATTATCGATTTCAGAGTGAAGGAACAGAACGATAATGTTATTATAGACTTGATTTGAGGTAAATGATTGATCGAGTGAAGGAATATCGCAAGATATATGTTTCGTAAGTTTATAATTAAATTTTTATCTAATACTTTCGCTTGTAGACATTTATTTTGTAACTTTTTTTGGCCCTTGGGCACTTAAGGGCGCATAATTTGCACAGGCGGACCAATTGCAGTCAGCTTTGTACGATGTAGATCCATCATAATGAATGTTATATTAGTGTGTTTTGAATACTTCTTTTATCAAATTATGATTATTTTCGAGGTCTTATCAAAATATTGAGCTTTATCCGGTCGTAGGTAATAATTATTTACGATGAGTTAGTGGGTTGTCGGCTATTGGCAGCCAATAGCCGACACCACTAACGCATCGTTACAATTTGGCCACAGCATCACAACATCAAAAATAATTATTTACGTTCCACATAATTAAATATTGATCTGTAGCATACCGGTTGTAAATAGACTTAAAACTCAATAAATACTGAATAAAGCTACTGTTATATTCATAATTTTTTTAAAACCTAGCTTTCATAGCACTTAAGGGGAGTCACCTAAAAAAAAGTCTGCAGCCATTTTTTAATAGATGATACCCTCCTTTAAAAAATCTTACATTTATAGTCCTCGTCAAATATATATTAAGAATTATAAATCTACAATTTTGTAAAGACATGCAAGGCACCAGAATCAATTAAGGGAAAAAATACAATTTTTCAGTTATCGTAGCTTTTGGACTAAACCGGTGAACAGATTTTAGTGTTCGATGTCTCATTTTATCTGTCAAAGAGGGCATTCCACTTTGAGTATAGGAATTTTTATTTCAAGCCATTATGACAATGCTATAATTTTAAATATGTAAATAAATATTTATTACGTAAAAATTCACTAAATAATTGGTTATAATTAATCCAATTTTCACTGCATTCTGAATCGCTATACTCAAAACTGGCAGATAAAATAAGAGATCAAGGACCAGAATCTGCTCACCAGTTAGATCTGAAAGCTACGACAAGTGAAAAGTTTTACTTTTCCCCTCACAATCTTCTCGTGCACTGTATGTCTTAATTTACAAATTGCAGAGTTAAAGCGCTTGACATGTACTTGATGAAGTTTGAATATAAGTTTTTTCGAAAGAAGGGCATCATCGATCATTTTTTCATTTCGACTTATTTAAGGTGCCCGGGTCCTATTAAGCCGTTAATCTACAGACAATTATGCATAGTTCTCAACAATATTTAAACATAAACAACGATTTACAAGCAATATTGCAAGAAATCATTTCCAATTTTTTCTTTTTCTATTCTATATGAATTACGATTAATCATATAATTCCGTAGACGTATACGTAATAAATCATCCATTAAAAGATTTTTTTTTGCCAAACGAATATCCAAAGAAAATTCAAAATAAAGAAAAACTTCTGAAAAAGATCATACGTATTCGGAAAAATTGACAAATCATTTTCATTCGAAAAAAAAAGCCTTAGGTTGTCCGGTAATTTGTTCAACAATTTGTTAACAACATTCTGGAATAATTGTTATACAAAATCGATCTTTTCCGCACTTTTAACATGCTTGATTTTTTTTCCGTTTTTTTTATCCCATCGGGAAGTGTTCGAAATTTTCTCTGAAACTGACGTTTGGCGGGACTGTACCGCGCATCCTTAATTCGACGAAATTAAATAGTCGTTTAGGAATCAATTCTCAACGGTTATAAGCGCATCAACTCAGCACCGAGTGTGTGTAAAGGACTATAAAGGATAGAAGGAGTGAGAACTCACGGGGCTGAAAGGATTACAGGGTGGATTATTGACACAAGGGCCTAGGGCCAACTATAATAGTATACACACACACATATATATATATAGCTATAGTGGTGCCTCAGGCCTGGTATGTATACCCACTAATACCAGAGACCCTTTAAACGCGTTACCGGTTCAACCGACACCCTATATGTTTGAACACATTTGTTGATAACCCTCTCAAAAAATACTATCGAGTTACGGGTTTCACGGTAATGTCACCAACTTACAAATCGACAGGACACTCCACCTCCTAATGTTTAGGTATATAGTTAACACAGAATAAATCAAATATTCCGCTGCAGCTGGATCATAATTGAATCGCCACTGTCCTCTGAATTGTCATTTGATATATTTCTGTAGTACATGCGCACTCCGAGCTGACCAGTAGAAAAAAATGTGCACAATTTATAGTATATGCGCGTGCAACTTACTGGGTCCCAGAGGATCTTCGCTGCGGGGATTCCCCACCGCGAATTTCCGAGGGAAGGTCGAGGCTCCGAACCCAGATAAATGAGTTCATTTTGCTAGAGCTTATAATAGCCATAATAGCCCATTGCTGTGGAAGGTCCGCAACCCTTTCGTTGAACCATTCAGGCCGCTAATGATATAAAGCTAAACGCGTGCAGTATGACAAAACATCGGAAGTATCTTAGCACTTAAGATTTTTTTGCTTCCTCATAAAGGAAGCTTTGTTTTGGTGAAAAAAAATTTTCAAGATTTTAATGTGAGAACACTCGGATTGGTCCAAAACGTCGAGAAAAGTAATTTAGAAAAAATGTCTGTATGTATGTGTGTGTCTGTGTGTGTGTGTGTGTGTGTGTGTGTGTGTGTGTGCAGATTTCCTTGTAAGCACGATAACTGTCGTAATTATAGGTGTATCTTCATTAAATTCGGCGCGCAAGTGGGCTGTCGTAAACCAACATTTGGGATTGTCGTTGACGCAATTCGGCTGGTAAATTGAAATTTTACAGCATTTTGAAAATTTTGAAAATGTTATTTTTACACTGTAACTTTCGCAAATTAAGAGATATCGGGGTGAAATATTGTAGGTAAATGGAACAGCATCAAACCATGATGTATACCAAATTTGGCGAGAATCGATAGGCTGGTTCTAATTTTATTGCAATTCCAATTTTTTGAAAAATGTCTCCATAGACTTCAACTCCTCTAAGTTCTAAGATATCCGACCGCAATTTTCGGCATGATTTCACGGTTATTGATTATTAATGATGAATTCAGTCAAAGGAACTATCGATATATCGGTAAATGAATAAAAAAGAATAAAATGCCGTCGCGAAAAAAGATTTTTTTTTCAAATTTTTCACAGGTTTATCTTAAACTTTGCTCACGTATAGACTATCATCAAAAAAACATTTGAGTACAAATTTGACGCAGATCTGTCCAACCGTTCAAATTTTATGATATTTTTAATTTTTCGAAAAATCTCATTCTCGCGCTGGTCCGTGCCAATTATGAGATACTGGGTTCTAATACGGTCCACATATGGACCATGGTCCACGGTTTTAGTACAAATTTGAGAAAAATCACAGTTAAAATTCTTTGATACTTTGAATTTTTAGAAAAATCTCTAGAGCATTGACAAGCCTGCAAAGTAGAACTTTGCAAATTGCTTCCTTGTTATTTTTCGCTGTTTACTAAGCTTCGTCTATAAGGAAGGAAAAATCGATTAACATACTTCCTCATAGAGGTAGCTTTATTAAAAGCGAAAAATGATGAGGAAGCAATTTGCAAATTTTTTTTCTCATTGAAGTAAATGAATATATATATATGGGTCACTCCACGGGATTTCGCACAAAAAAAAAAACCCGACCGACTCCAATTTTCGCCTAATTTTTTTATATTCTTGACTATGTCAAACGGAGCATCTGTGAATTTTTTGAGAATTTTATTCTTATATTTCGACGAGCCATAAAATAAAAGGTGAAAAAAATGAAAAAAATTCTGACGTCAAGTGGAATAATGATATCGACAAAAATAACTAGGTCAAAATTTTCGTAATTCAACACAGTTTACGGTAAAAATAATCAAAATAAAAAATAAACATAACTTCTATTTTATTTATGTCTTTTACCAAGAATAGGTACCGATTTCAATACAAAAAATCACGAATATACTACATGGAGTCCCAAACATTTTAAGCACAAGCCCAAGATGGAGAACGCATTTTACCCATTTTTAAAAAAATATTTCGGGGGGCGATTGCGAGCTCGCGCGCTGCGCGCGCTCGCAATCGCCCCCTACCCAAGGGTGCCACCTCCGAAGGGTGCCCCCCAAGGGTGCCCCCCCCCCCGGAGGCGGCGGCGGCGGCGAGATCTTTTTATAATATAGAGAGAGATATATATATATATATATATATATATATATATGTATATGTTTAGCATAGAAGAATTAACAAAATGAAAAAGTTGTAAAGTAAAACTTTGCGCACTGCTTCCTCATTAATTTTCATTTTTCACAAAGCCAACCTTCATGAGCAAGCTGATTTATTAATTTTGGCTTTCTCATAGAGGAAGCTTTGTAAAAAATGGAAATGAATGAGGAAACAATGTTCAAAGTTCTACTTTAGAAAGCTGTAGAAAATTTCAGTTGATTTGGTTAGATTTAACGTGAATTCAAAACAAAGATTTTTTTGAAAATTCAAAATCCCATACAATTTTTTTACAGATTCATTCCAAATTCAATATCGATTCTCCTTTAACATAGCTTTATTCATAAAAAATTATTTAGCTCAGTAGCTAAAAATTTGCAGATGTTAGAAAGCGTTCAGATATTTTACGAATATTGCAAAGTCAAATAAAATTTGAACATATTTTTTAATTTAAAAAAAAAATGCCACAAACAAAGGCGTCGACCTGCTTCACATGTTTGCTAAATTTCAGCCCGATTGTTAGAGCAGTTCTTGAGATATGTCATTTTGAATTTTGAGTGACGGCCACACACACACACATCCATCCATACATTTTTTCTAAACCACTTTTCTTGACTACTCGAAAAATTTTATTGAAAAATATTAACAATTGTATAAATTTCACAACTTCGCTTCTGATGAGATATATTTCATGCGCGGTCGATGTACATGATTTTACAAACATGGGTGTTATGAAACAAAAAGAAAAAATGCGCCGTTTAACTACATTGTATTAGCTACGTTAAGGCAAGCATTTTCTTTTCTCCTAGTTTACGAAAAAAATTCCTCAACTTTTTTTACGTTTTTCGGCATAAAAATACGTATTATTATTACTAATATCTATTGCAAAAAAAAAACATATTAACAATATTTTCTCGAAGTTTTAAACAACTTTAAGTACAGTGACGTGAATGATTCGTAATTTTTTTTTTTACTATATCCGGAAGCATGTGGGTCATTCTATACCAAGTAGGCCATTAATTAGCCGTCACGTCAATTTTTCTGTAGTTTGTAAGCATAGTAATGGAAATTCTGTGAAATTTTTAGACAAATCGGAATGGTCTTTCTCAACGAAAAAAAAATATTATTACTTTATTTTGTCGAAAAATAGTGCAAATTTCTTTTCAGCGTCTATGGACATTTTTTAAATTAAAAAGTACATTCAAAACCTTAAATTTTATACAGGAACAAACTTAACCGACAGCACTGGACGCGCGGTCGGTGTGTGGCTTCGGCGGTCCCAGAGTTAAGCAGCATTATTTGCGGTCATAACTTGGATGGGTGACCGCTTAGCCTTGCACTGGTTTGCGCGCCAACTGCTGAGCGGGAAGGCAGTTTTTCTGAGTTTCTAATGTATTCTCATACAGTAGAAACTCAGTAAAAATAAAGCCGACTGTATCGGCCAGGTTTTCCGCAGTTTCCCTGTGCCCTCGTGCAAATGCGATACAGTAGTGCATTAGGATGAGTGGCTGCGGACAACACTCTAGAGAGGGGTCTCTATGTCGGAACGGGGAAAAAGGGGAGAGGGGAAACGTAAAAGCCTGAAGAAGGCATACGGAAGAAACCAATACAGGAACAAACTTTTTGTACGATCGGTAATTTTGAATATACGGCGAATTGAAAAAAAAAAAAAAAATGAAAATCGTTATTAAATTTTGGGCAAACCATATGTGTTGAAATTCTAAACAACTTTTGAAAAAATTATAAACACTTTTTGCGACTATGGTAAATTTGGGTGGCGCACTTGGTATGTAGTGACCCTTATGTGAAACATATGAGGAAGTAAAATGTTTCTTGCTCTATTATTTTATGATTATAGTTTTTTTGCTTGTGTAAAAAAAATGTCATGTATGTAATCGGCGTCGAGTAACCACACGAAGGATTTCCCTCAGTTTAGGGTGCTCGAATATGCTCGATTGAACTTTAAAAGAAAAAAAAATACAATAAATCGTCGAAAAGATCCCACGTACGATAGGTGACAACGATACACCTAATACACTCGTGAAAGTGAGTTTAGAGTCTACCGATTCGCAGCTGAACGTCATACGGGTGCCCTAATGGCTCGGTCACGAAAAAATTCGTGTATAAAAATGTTTCTGACTGGGAGAGAGTGCGAGCGATACCCCGTTTGAGTTGGTCGAATACACAGGTAAGATTTTGGTTGAGTAAAATGCTCCCGTATTGTGGAAAGATGAAGGCTAACGATATGGCTATTACACAGTATATAATACGCACAATGTCTAAGAAAATGCATCTCTTTTAACGTTTTTCATCCGAGTGATCGTCGTAGAATTTTTTTTTCTTCCCTTTCACAGAGTCGAGAGGCCTGACACTGCTCGGCCAATTTAAATCAATTTGGACGCCAACCCCTGGCACTAAACGAGACTCAATTGGCGGACAATGAAAAGGGCTCGTTTTTCGTCTACGAACTCTCACGTGGGCTCGACCACTTAAATCTTGAAACTTCCGAGAGCCCACTAATATATGGGATATGCTATTTGCTGGAAATTGTATTATTGTCTGCCTCAACCAGACGACCATTTCTCCTTGTTTGAGCGAAGCTTCAAGGGATGTATCATCTTCGTTGTGCGTCGATTATACATTCCTTATTTTTCCTCTCTTGATTCGGATAAATCGCTTCTTCCACGAAGAAGTTGAAGGTTTGATGGGAGAACTGATGGATGGAATATAGTCAAATTTTTTGTCAAAACCAAAATGTTTCCTTAGTCGATGGAGTTTTTCTTAATTACTCTAGTGTTAATCGGAGATTATTGACTACTTATCATTTTTGTTCTTAAATAAAATTGAATCAATTGGCAACCAAATTTAATTACAAAGCGGGATATTCAATTTTTTTTTTTTTACTTATTTAATTTCTTTTGCAATTTGAACCAGAAGGAAAAAGAAGGCCATTTTCTTTTGCCTGGATGAAGCTTGAGAGATGTATTATCTTCGTCGTTTTTCGTCTATTATGCATTTGTTCTTTTGATGAATTGATCAAAACAAATAGTTATTATTACCAAAATAATATTTCTTATTGCCAAAATGTGAAGAAAAAGTAAAAAGATTTTTCATCTACACCCGTTTTTATACTAAAATGGATTTGTTTGAATGAATAAATCCGATTAGACCCGCATTTGAAGAAATACTTTTATTTAATGGTCTAACAGGATTTATTTAATTCGAATAAATCTTATTTGACTTAAACAACATTTAATTTAATTCAGATAATTCAATTAAAGGATGTTTTTTAAGTAAGTACATAACGTTAAATGCGAAGAGTTAAGCATATGGGAAAAATAGGGGTGTGGGAATGTTCGAAAATATGGAATCTTCGGCTTTGAATCGAATCGAATATTCGAACTTTACACCGAATTTTCGGTAAATTCGATTATTAAAATTCGAATAAAGCTAGAACCTAAATAATCAATTTATGTAAATTGGAAGTAAAATTGGCATTTACGAATAATATTATGGAATTCTTGTGCTTTTATTCAATTAACTTAAGAGGTAACACCACTCTAGGATTTTGGAAAAATCGTTTTTTTTTTTCTTTTTTTCTTCAACAATACTTTAAGATCATAAAAACAATATGCAGTTGGTTCTATAGTGACATTTTTTTAAAAGGTTCAATTATCGAGCGAATTGATTGAACCGTTCCGAAATGGAGAAGCCAAGCGTCAAGAACGCTGGCACATTAGCTAGAAAATTGTCAGCAATCGAACCTGACGACTTTGTAGTAGAAGGCTTTGATTACCGAATTCTTAACTTATTAACGAAAAATGCAAATCTGATGTGACATTCACCAAATCTGGTAAACTTTAAACGCGTTTTTCACGAAACCACTTTTTTCGTAGCCGTTTTTTTAATTTAATCTAAACTTTTTTTATAAACAATTTATTGCTTACTTTTTGGCAAAAAATCAATTCATTTTTTTTCAAGCCATTTCTACTAAATTTGATTTAAAAAAAACCTCCTGCGTAGTTCCATAGCTAATAGTATATAGATTTTTACATTTTTTGGTTTTTTGTTCCAGGTCTTATACTTTACGAGAAAACCGAAAAAGACGATTTTCAAGATGGACTCTGTCGCCGCCATTTTGTATCAAAATGATAATACATTTTTTTTTTTCATACTTCAATATGTGTCAAATAAACTCTCTGAAAAGAAATCCTATTCCTTTTTTTATACTCCCAAAATAAATCGTCAAAGTTAGGACTTTTTTCTGCCGGTAGAGTGGTGTTACCCCTTAAGTCAGGTTTTTGTATAAGAAAATGAAGTGCTCGACGTTTTCGGGAAGCAATCTCGTACGGGCATCCGTCACAATATCGCCGACAGAAGAAAAAAATCTTTCGCTCTCGACCGACGTTGCCGGTATAGGCTAATATCGACATATTGGTGAATCCTTATAGCAAAGCTGCCAGAGCGGTTTTTTTTCGGAATAATAGGCAATGTTTTAGAAATTCAGGGATTTCCCGAATATTCGACAATTTTTGGAATATTCGATAATTCTGCGATAATCATTTTCGAATATTCGATAATTTTTCGACTATACGGCAGTTTTTCGAATATTCGATAATTTTTGGAATGTACGACATTTTTTCGACTATTCGATTCGAAGTGCGATATTTTTACGAATTTTCGAATGTTCGATTCGAAGTTCGATATTTTTTTGAATATTCGCATCTTCGATTCGAAGTTCGATGTTTTTTTGAATATTCGAATCTTCGATTCTAAGTTCGGATCGAATGGTACTACTCGAATCGATTCGATCAGTATTCGTACACCCCGAGAAAAAAGTTTTTCCTATAATATCTAATGAAAAAATCGAAAATCGATAGACCGCGAGATGTTAATCAGTGAACGACGCCCGTTTTAACTCATTTTCCCAAAGCGTCATAGGATGCAGCCTCACGCGCGTCCAACATAACCGCACAAGGTTCATCCCCTGTTCGAGTGAAGTACGAGGGGTGCGAGGGCACGAGCACTGGAGTCATATTCTCCTAGGCGATATAAACGATAAGATCCTGTCAGCAGTGTCTATCTCGCCGTGGAGAGAACGATTTAATGAATGTGGGAGACCGGAAAAACGGCGATAGGCGACGCGTCGTTAGGAGTTCTCGAGCACGGGACATGCTCCAGGTACAGGCCGTGTGAACCGACCGGAAAGCGAGACACGCAATCACTTGATTTCATTTATATGTGACCATAAATTAATTTACTCATCGATTAAACTCGATGATACAAAGCACTTAATGTGTTTTGAGGTTTGTACCAATACGTTACTACAAATTCGATGCGAACTTTCGGACTGACCCTTAATATTACAAAGTGCTCAGAAAAGTATTTTAATATTTTTGGGAATAATGAAAATTTGGTTTAGTGATCGACACGTTTAAGAGAGGCCTAATTTTTAAAACGCATTTCAACAATTTTATACGATTTAATTAAGTGTTTTGGAAGATAACTTACATTTGTTCTTAATATAAAACGTTCGTAATCATGTAATGGGAATAACATTTGTCAAAAATTGTTAATTTCTATTCGTACGATTTCGATGAGTGATAAATAATTTTGTTTAACGAAAGATTATTAGACTTGCAATGTGATTGCTAGATTTGTAATATAAAAAAAAAATTAGCCATGTATTAATGGTACATATTCTAATAAACACAATGTGCTGTTAAGGGGGGGGGGGGGAGTCAGGTCAAAAATTTAAAAAAATCGATTATTTTTTTTCTGTGAAAACATTCATTTCCATGTAATCTATCTATTAGTAAAGTTATAAGCCGGATTTCGCAAAAATGGCTAAGTTTCTACGATACCATTCATATTTAATTTTCTCAAAAGTCGTAAAAATTACCAGAATATTATATTTGAATTTTAAATTATTTTATTTATTTATTTTTGTTATATGCAGACATTATGGCCGATTTTTTGTTCACACAAAATAATTAAGGGTGTTGAAAAAAAAAAAAAATCAAATATTTTTTTTTTTTTTTTCGCTTCGGCAGTTTCGTTTAGTTAAGTATACCCTTTGAACCTGCAAAATCTTAGACATGAAGCCGAAAAAATGACCGATTTCTGCAATATACCTGTTTTTTAATGATTTTTTTCTATATAATAAAAAGTTTATTACGCATTTGTAAATAAATTTTTATTTGTTTACCATTTTTTAAACCAGTTAGCGAAACGCGATACAAATGACGCGATGAGAGTGTGATGTCTTCAACGCAACACGTAACACTTAAATTATATTCGAATTCGCGCGAATAATGGGACATGTGCAGTGATATCTTAGCACGTATCGCTTGCGCAGCGTGTTACTGCCCCGAGAAGTTACTTCTGCTACACGCGAGACGCATAACCTCGAATTGACGTTTTTATTTTTCGTTCATATTATGTTATTAGTTTGATTCCGTTGGCCATTTACAGTTTTTTTTCAATCAATAGTGTTTAAAACAGAATCAACAATCATCAGAAGTGATCAGATATGTAAATTTGTTATGAAGTGATGATTTAATGTTTGTGCAGCACATTTGTGAATGTGTCAACACCGGATAAATTTTCAGTGATGTTGTCAATAAAAGGGATCATCCCCATATTATTTACAGGTTTTTTTTTTTCAAATTATGCATTCATTTACTTATTTATTTGTGAAAAAAAAAAACATTTATTAATAACATTATTAATAATATTCTGTAATTTGACTTGCAAATAATATTTTTATTTTGTTCATTAAAGGTACTAAGGTGCCCCAAAGGTGAAAACAGCATAAACATTTTTATTTTAGTGGTAAGCTTTAGATGCCATTTGCCGAAACTTGGTTTTAAACCTATTCTGCGCGTGATTCAGACCAAACTGCTAGGCAGATTGGGCTGGTTGACGTCTCATTTTCTTCTTCATGAAAAGATACACCGGCTAAATGGAGCAAAAGTTAATAAAAGGTAATATTTTTCAAGTGACATAATTATTACTAAATAAATTTTATGCTATTTTTTAAATCAATTATTAACTTTGCTTTCAGAATGAAAAAAAAATATTTTGCTCCATTTAGCCGGTGTATCTTTTTATGAAGAAGAAAATGAGACATCAACTAGCTCAATCTGCCTAGCAGTTTGGTCTGAATCACGCGCAGAGTGGAAAACCTAAGACTTTGCTTAAGATAATATGGAAAGGCATACGCAAGTCAGATGGCAGTAAAAAATCCTTTCATCGAGTACCAACAATATAGTTCATTGATCATTTTTATATGCAAGAGAATTTGGATGATATTGAATTTACAAATTTAATTATTTTGACCTGACTCCCTCCCCTTAATCGTAAGAAGCTGACGAATATTATGGATTAATCTTTTAAAATACTAACAAAAAAACATATTTTTGAATATTAGCTATATATTCGTTGATTTTATGTGAAAAGACAGTAATGTATTTATTATATTAACACATGCTACTGAATAAATCACTCTTCAGTACAGTCAGATATACCACCAAAATCGGATAAACGCTTTAAAAAAATTAGCACCGACTTGGATAGTGTGAAGCGCTCTACTTCCCAAATACTTTTGAATATAAGTGAATAATGACTTATCGTATCATGATATTTTTTTCGTTCTCTAGTCCAACGTAAATACCTCTGTAAATTAACTGCGACAACAAAATGTTTATATTATCAAATGCAAGGAATCATAATTAATAGTTGATTACTTTGCTTAATTACATCGGATTGTGTCTTTTGCAAGAAATAAAAAATGATTGTTTAGCTCTAAATACAAATAGACAGAAAATTAGTGATCGAACAATTTAAAAGCAAAATTAAAGGTGCCTCTGTTTCGGTTATCCACACTTCAAAACTGTCCTTACCTTCCCTCTAAATTCCAAACGAGTCAATTTCACAGTCACAGCTAAGCCCCCGGGATCTGGGGGCAAACCGGAAGCAGCCGGCACGAGCCTCCAGTCCTCTGTCTCTTCGCTACACACTACATAGGTATACATCATATTCTATATCTACAAACACGAATAAAGAAGTGAGAGCACACAACCTATACCTATGTATCTCAACCCCTTTCGTCATCTGCCGTGGGTGCTCACCCTTTTTCCGTTTGCGGGCTTGACCCTGCACAGGATCTTCTCACATACAATCGAGGGAAAAAAAGTTGTGTCACACTGTTCTCAGGCAGTGACAATAAATTTCCATAATTTTATGTATGAAATATAAAAGTGAAATGAATATAAATAAATATGTATAAATTGTTATAAAAAAATGTTATGGTTAAGGAGACGGATGCATATTTTGTTTTGCTTTCTCAAGAAGAAATGAGTGTACATCTCCACTGAAAAAAAAAGACCATGGTATTTCCAACAATAATACCATAGTAAAAAATTTATAATATGTGGAACCATATTTTATAGTTGAATCAGCTTTTATATGGTTTACCGAACTATTGTCGTGAAGTTAAGGAAACTATGCAGTTTGGATAGTGAATCTAAATATGCGCCACACTTAAGAATACTATAACTTGTCGTTAAAACTGTAACAATAAAATTATGATATATTTAACACATTTATGAAATCAACACTGAGAGAAAAATATGGTCAGAGTAACCATATTTTTACTTAACTGTTTTACTTAAAATATGGTCGGAGTAACCATACTTTTACTATAACATATGTTTCCCTGAGAGGACGGTAATGATTTATTGTTACCGCAACAATAAATATTGTAACCAACGACTAAATTATGATACGAATAACTATTTGTATAGTAGAACTCACTATATTTTACGTGTTTGTCTCATGCATTTTTCTCAGTGTATGGTTATCGTAACCAATAATAAAAATATAGTTACTATGTACCATATTTCGTAGCTATGTTAATTATTTCTTTATGTTAGTTGCAACTATTCGTTCTTTTCGTATTTATAAAGTATTTTGAACGGTTGTAGAACAATAAAGGCATATAAAATTCATTGTCATTTTCTAATTATGTTTATTTATTCCTATCATCCAGTATAGTAAATGATGAGATCGGTTAGTAGTTCAACATATTTACTATTTGTTGATAGATTCATAATACTTTTGTGTATTATAACAAAGGTATGGTGTAGAGCGAACGCTTGGATTTGGATGTGGATTTCTTCTTCTTCTTCTCCTTTCCTCCTGGCTATCGCCATCTTTGGGCGGCATGTGCCACTGGATGTGGTTTTATATACCATGTGAAATGACTTCTTGTGAATAGTATGTTTTATATTTATCATGATCTACCATCACATTCGATTTCGTTGATAAAACGAAGTGTGTATGGCAAAAAGTGTTTTGTTTATAATTACATGTAATATTTATATTTATACCATATTCACTGATAGTAGCGAATATAGAAGAGCGGGATATCGGCTTAGAGCGACGTTTTTCCCAATACTCACTGTTGCCGCTGTTCAGTTGCGAGTCGGACGTCGGAGTTAGACAAAAATAAGAAGTGACGAAGATTGAATATTCCACCTCTTATATAGGGGCCAAATGACAATTCGCTCGCGAGAAAGTTCTATCCCGTTGGCCATCTATCGGACCCGAGGGAACTAGGCAGTGCGTGAGATTTGCATCATGGACGCTTGCGGACAAAAAATTGATATTGAATATAACAATAAAATATTGCAGCGAATACTATGCATTATTACAAGCGTCCATGATGCAAGTCTCACGTGCTGCGTAGTTCCCTCGCTTCCGATAAATGGCCAGCGGGATAGCACTTCTTATTTTTGTCTAACTCCGACGTCCGACTCGCAACTGAGCAGCGTCACTCTAAGCCGACATCCCGCTCTTCTATATTCACTACTATCAGTGAATATAGTAAAGATATAAATATTAGATATTACTTGTAATTATATACAAAAGACTTATTGCCATACACACTTCGTTTTATCAACGAAATCGATAGTGAGTGTGGACCATAATAAATGTAAAACATACTATTCACAGGAACTCATTTCACATGGTATATAAATCCACATAGAAGCGTTCGCTGTACACCATGTTTGTGTTATAGTACACAAAAGTATTGTGAATCTAGCAACAATAGTAAGTATGTTGAACTATGGACATCATCATCATTGACTATACAGGATGATAGGAATAAACAAACATGACTGGAAAATAACTATATATTTTATATGCCTTTGTTGTTCTACAATGGTTTAAAATACGTTATAAATAGTAAAAAAACGAATAGTTGCCACTAACATACAAAAATAGTTGACATAACTACGAAAATATGGCACGTGATAACTATATTTTTATTGGTTACGATAACCATAAAAACATTGTCGTCCTCTCTGGGAAACATAGTTTATAGTAAAAATATGGTTACTCTGACCATATTTTTTTCTCAGTGTCGTTGAGGATAACATTTTACGGCTTACTACAGTGTGATATATGCGATATAGAAGGTATGCTATGAGGAAGCGACAAGGTGAACGCGGGGGCGAGCACGCGACGTTCAGATCGGTCGTCCGCTCGCACGTGGTTGACAGGTGACGGCATATCCAACTAGCGAACCCGACGACCGTTCTCGTTCTGCGTTACTCCTCCTACGTGTCGTCGGTTGTGGCTTCGTGGCACGCGACTAGCATTGTATTTAAATGAACAAGCAACGGGCAGATGTACGTGCAGACGACGTAACGTGGTTCGCCCTTTGACGAGCTCCGAATAAGAAAACTCGGATTAATTTGTTATGTAGTAGCTTCGCTGTGTGTTAAGAACTGCAGACTTTGGTCCAATGCCTCAGGATATTATTAAACGACGATTTTGATGATTTTGATGATTTTGATGATTTCGATGATTTTGATTGAATACTCTACAGTTTATATCACGTTCGATGAGGAAATAGCATCAAGAGTCGCGGTAGCGACGCGACGCCAAGTTAAAAAAGAAATGAATGTTGCCTCCACACGACGATTTGTCAGTCTGATCTTGATTTCAAATATTTCAGCGTAAATAAGGAATATTATGTCGATCAACACTTATTTTCGGTGTATGCAAAATCTAAAATAAATTCACCGTTTAGTTGCCGAGATATTGACAACTGAATTTGGGCTATTTATTATTGCTGTGATGGAACCGTCATTGATTGACAGCAAATAAACGGATGCTGCAAAAGTGCGCAAAAAGGTTTTCATTTTAAAAAAGTGCTAATGGCAAGGGAATTCTGTATAAGAAGCCTAGCGCTCCAACGCCTTCAGATCAACATCTGGCCCATATCCGGCCAACTGATTTCGCCCATATTCACGGTGTAACGCTATTGGATACATGGCCCTCGTTCGGCTATAATTAAGGGCCTGATTTGACCTGAATTAGGGCTCTGATCCGATCGTGATAGGGGTCTGATCCGGCCCGGACCATACCCTGATTATCGTCGGATTTACTCCACCATTCAACCGACCGAAAAAAATATAGAAAAACAATATTTCTCATACACACATAGAATTCAATTCCCGAGTCAAAATTTTAACCCTCGGTTAGCCCTCCGGGAATGCCGAATCCTTTGACGAGGCAAAAGCCGACGCCGGTTTCACCCTCCGTACAGCCGACAGTGACCCTGCTTGGAGGTTCAACCGTTATTTGCTACCCTCCGTAGAGTCTTCCTCAGTCCGTGTAGAGCCTCCGAAGGCCTACTTGCCCTATCCTTAGACCTTCCTATGACCTACTCACCCTAAATGAGGTATAGAACCCCCGTTGAGCCTATATAACCTGTTGTAATCCAGATAACCCTACTTAAGCTACAAACAGAAAAAACTACGTGCCGTGACGAAAAGTCACGAAGAGTTCAACATCTTATTGGTGTAAATAATACATTTTGAGGAATGCAAATTAATTCACTCGTTATGATAAATCCAGAAAAAGGTTCTTACTCATTATCGTACTTTCTTCACATGTACACCTAGACAAAAAAGTAGTTGGACAAACCAATAAATGGGTTCCGACTCTCTACTCAGTGGGATAAGACAACTACTCGTTGGTTATACGAACCGCTGTGGTTGGTTATAGGAACTCGCTGTTGGTTGCGCCACCTATTGTATTGGTGAAAACAGCACTACGATTGGTTACAGGAGCGAGTTAGTTGCTGCAACTATTCAGCGGTACAGCATATGCTGGAGATGGTTCTCCCAACTACTTTTTTCTTTCAGTGTAATTGTACTGTGATTGTACTGACAAAGCTATATCTTTCTTGACGCTTCGAGCAAATAATCTTTTTTTATTTATATTTTTTCTTTAATTTTTTTCCGTACTTTTTTGGACGATTCATATTTCGGACTAAAATCGATCATATTCACATGCAAGAAGATATAGATGTATCTGAATCTAATTTGATTTTGTCTTTAATTTTGAAGAAGCAATATTAATAATTTCTAAGAACATAGGAAACAATTTTTTTACCTCGTTGGTATCTCACATCACCTTCAAATGTTATATGTCTTAAATAGAGATTGTTCCTTTTATCGAAAAAAAATGTATATTAAAATATTGTTGATATTAAATAAGAATAAATTATATCTATGGCATCATAAAAAGTTTAATAAACGCTCTTGTCTTTCTGAATTTGTTTCTTATATTCATAATATAAATAATTATACTTCCATTGATGTTTGGGTTAACGGAGGGTGTAATAGTGTATGTAGAAGGAACTTTCGCAGGGTTCAACGGAGGGGCTGGGAGATTCTGCGGTAGGCTCAACGGGGGGTCTGGGAGGTTCTATGGTAGGTTCTATGAAGGTTTTTTAGGGTCTACTTCACCCTCCGTGACCCTCCGTCAAGTCGAGATGTCTACTTTCTGCCATTTGGGGAGTCTGGTAGGGTGAAATTCAAATGTTAATCTATGCGCGATACCCTCCTTTCACCCTGCAGAGTGCCTTCTTTCACCCTCCGGACTACGGCAGGAGTCATCAGTCATTTTGGGTTAAAACGAGGGTAAAAATTTCGACTCGGGTTGACATGTGTTTTATCGACTTTGAGGTGTCACATATGTATTCTGAACATATTGTAAAAATTTTAAATCATTTCAATACTTATCGAGCTAGAATCGGCGAGTTGTGTTATAAAAAACATCTAATTCAGGCGCGATGAAAAATCCAATTTTTATTAATCATTATTTAAACTATTAATCGGATTTATCAAATATATCAACAAAAATGTCGATTTTTGCCAGATTTATATAATGGTATTTTTTATTTTTTTATTTAACACCTTTTTTCCTTCCTCTCGCTTTCTACCTGAGGACGACAATACTTTTACCGAATTTCGCGCGGAAACGCCCTTTTATGATCGGGGTGCTCATTTGTTCAACTTGTTAACTACCGAATTTCAGAATCTACGAAGAAAGCTGTTTAAGAACGAATGGAAGAATGAGATATAGCTGTAGAAAAATTAAAGATCTGAAGAGAAACAAGTGCCGAGGAAAGACCTAATGTCATCAATGCCCTCTGATCTTGCCAGATAAATCTCGTTCTCACACGAGAGAAACTAACAGAGAGATTACCACATCTTCTCTACGTCTCTCGACTCGAAAACTGAGATTTCGTTTTTATTTACCTACAATCAAAATATTCCTCCAGAGGAATTTCCAGCAAACACCAGATTATAAATTTCATAATTGTTCCACGAAGCGATTAGAATCAAATTCTTTTTCAATTTTCTCCCTCTTGACTCCACGAGATTTGTTACGAGGGATCTGTAAAAATAAAAAAAAAAAAAGGAATCGAGATTACAACCGATCGTGCGAGTTGACGCTGAAAGACGTCAAATAATTGTCTGCCGTTGCTAAACAAGGGATGACGTGAGCCAAAAAAAACAAAAAATCTGAACGACAATTGAGTGACAAACAAAAAGAAATCTTCTTATCTCAAACGAGGGCGAGGGCTTCACGGGAAATGTATCTGGATATTTTTTTCACGAGCTTTCGCCGGTTTTATTACGCATGCATAAAGCGGGAGGACCTGTCGAGCGGCGATGCGGTTCGCTGCTCGGTATCGCAGCTCGCTTTCTGTTCGTCGCACTCGCAGATAGTGTCAGGGACAGGCCGAACTGCTCAGCGACGAAAGCCCGTTTACATCTCTCCGCGATATTCACCGAACCATTTATATACATATATATGGGGGATTCCACGGGACTTTCGCCACCCCCCAAAAAAAAAATCTCAAATTTCATCTAAAAATCAGGTTCAGCGGTGTCTATTGATGGACCAAATTTCAAAATTCTAAAAAAATAGTTGACCGGAATATGCAAATTTTTTTGTTTTTTATCGTTTTTCATTTAATCTGTAATATCTCAGAAACTATTGATCGTATCGAAATCATTAAAAGACGAAAATGTGCATTTTTTTATGGCCAACAAGAAAAAAATATATTCAAAATTAATTGCTTAATTTCAGGTCACATTTTATGGAAGAAACAACAAAATTATTTTTTTTTATGGTTGGACTTCAGATTTTTTCATCGGACAAATTGTCTCGGAATCTTTAAGTGATCGCCGAATTTTGAGTATTTTTTTTTCATGGGATGGCCCAATGCTGTGACGTTACAGCAATTTGAATGTTTTTAATATATAAAAAAAAATCCATATTCAAAATTAAAATTAATTAAAATGGTTGGACTTCGGATTTTTCCATCGGACCAATTGCCTCGAAATCTTTGAGTGATCGCCGAATTTTGAGTATTTTTTTTTCATGGGATGGCCCCATGCTGTGACGTTACAGCAATTTAAATGTTTTTAATATATTTAAAAAATCCATATTCAAAATAAAAATTAATTAAAATAGTTGGACTTCGGATTTTTTCATCGGACCAATTGCCTCGAAATCTTTGAGTGATCGCCGAATTTTGAGTATTTTTTTTTTCATGGGCTGGCTTAATTTAGTGACGTTACAGCAATATGCATTTTTTTAATACATTTAAAAAATTCAAATTGCTGTAAGATCCACAGCATTGAGCCATCCCATGAGAAAAAAATACTCAAAATTCGGCGATCACTCAAAGATTTCGAGGCGATTTGTCCGATGGAAAAATCCGAAGTCCAACCATTTTAATTAATTTTAATTTTGAATATGGATTTTTTTATATATCAAAAATTAAAAACATTCAAATTGCTGTAACGTCACAGCATTGAGTCATCCCATGAAAAAAAAAATACTCAAAATTCGGCGATCACTCAAAGATTCCGAGACAATTTGTCTGATGAAAAAAATCTTAAGTCCAACCATTTTAATTAATTTTAATTTTGAATATGGATTTTTTTTATATATTAAAAACATTCAAATTGCTGTAACGTCACAGCATTTGGCCATCCCATGAAAAAAAAATACTCAAAATTCAGCGATCACTCAAAGATTCCGAGGCAATTTGTCCGATGAAAAAATCTGAAGTCCAACCATAAAAAAATAATAATTTTGTTGTTTTTTCCATAAAATGTGACCTGAAATTAAACAATTAATTTTGAATATATTTTTTCTCTTGTTGGCAATAAAAAAATGCACATTTTCGTTTTTTAATGATTTCGATACGATCAATAGTTTCTTAGATATTACAGATTAAATGAAAAATGATAAAAAACGGAAAAATTTGCATATCCGGTCAAATATTTTTTTAGAATTTTGAAATTTGGTCCATCAATAGACACCATTGAATCTGATTTTTAGAAAAAATTTGAGATTTTTTTTTTTTCGGGGTGGCGAAAGTCCCGCGGAATCCCCCATATGCATTGTGACGTGATTTTTTTTTAAATCACGATCACAAGGGCTTGTGTTATCGTTACTCGCTATTTTTCGGCGTTTTCGAGCTGCTTTCCCTCGAATTTACGTTCTCGGTTAGCTAAGAATTCTAATTCTTATGTTTTGTTATTGTTGTTGTAAAGTTGGTAGTTCGGTGCACTCAAATCTGTCGCGAGGATGAGAGCTCAAAGAAACGAGCAGCCCGGCAGACAAGAGTCCCCGAACGAGTCTTGCGATTAGTTGTAGACCGGTGTAAATCCGGCGCCCTATCGAGATAATGTATTGCGCTAGAGAACGGGTGGAGTTTTGTTGGTTTTTTGCAAAGGATGGAGCATCCTGTTGCAGTGTAGTGCATAAGTGTGCTGATTAGGCCCGTTCTCGCGCGAAGCATTAAGGGAGGCGATCGTATAGATTTCGAAAATGTTACCGGCATGATTTGCGTTCCCGATATAGTTACGAGGTGATTCGAGGGAGAGGGCAGTAGTTCTCGAGTAAGGGATTTTGGGAGGGATTCGTAATTATTGTGACGAGATTTCGATGATTGCTGGAGACAATCAGTCTGGCTCGGGACACCGCCGAGGTGCCTCGAGTCTCGAATAAGCTCCCGTGTGTACAGTTTTTCTGTCGTTCGCGCGCGCGTCTTTCGCGTAGTTCTCGCGCTCTGTGGCCAGCGTACATCGTACGCTATACGCTCTCGTTTTCGTGAGTTTTATTCGATTGAATAAAACTAAAGTTCCCGTACTTTATTCAGTGCCGTGAGTGCACTGTGTTCTCGTAATTCCTCTGGGATTTTGTTATCGTTCCCCGGAATTAGCAGCAATAATTTTGGGTGAGTTGTTCTCGCATTTTAATTAATTTAATCGAATATTTTCGATTAAAGATCTCGTTCCAAGAAAGCTATTTACTGGGTCATACCTCGACCCTCTCTACCACAACCTAGCAGTCTGAGCGGCCGTGCATTTCCGCAACCGTTCGTTCTCGCTCGCGCATCCAGTTGCGTTTGTTAATTTTACGCGACCCCAAAAATTAACTAAGCTACCGTTTTCTTTGATTTGGTTCTCGATCGTTAGCTTTTGCTCCGGGCTTTCGATTTTGATTGGAATTGAGCCTGATCAACTCGATTCCTCGGGCATACCGGTTAGTTAATACCGGTGAAATAAAAATTAACTGGCGCCCACCGGGTTTGCGGATGCGCGAACGAGAGTGGACGGCCGAGGGTGACCGTATCGTGATGCAGTTCCCGAATAAAAATTTGATTTTATTTGTTACCGATTATGCTCACGAAAAATACGTCACAAATGGCGCCCAACGTGGGGCCACGCCAGTAAATAGCTTGCTACCGTGCGTTTTGTTGATTTTTGTGTGTTTTGTCTGTTTGTCTTTGTATCGATTATTTGTTCATTTTTGTGTCTTTTGTTTGATTATTTTTGTGTTCTATCGCGTTCTCGTTACGTTGAATTTTGATTAACTCAACGGTTCCCGAATATTCGCTCTCGTTTAACTTGTGAACTTTCGAACATTTTATTTTTCGAAAGTTCTCGCTCTCGTCTGACTTGTGAATTCTCGGACATTTTATGTCTCGAAAATTCTTGTTTTCGATTAATTTTGTGAATTTTCGAATAGTTTATTTTTTTTGAAAATTCCACGATCCCGGATAAAATTTTCGAATATTTTATTTTTCGAAAATTTTTCGTTCTCGAATTAAATTTTGTGGATTTTCGAATATTTTATTTGTCGAAAATTCCACGATCTCGTATAAAAATTTCCAATATTTTATTTTTCGAGAATTTCTTGTTCTCGAATAAAGATTTTCGAATATTTTATTTTTCGAAAATTTCTTGTTCTCGAATAAAGATTTTCGAATATTTTATTTTTCGAAAATTTCTGGTTCTCGAACTAATTTCGTGGATTTTTGAATATTTTATTTTTTTTGAAAATTCCGCAATCCCGGATAAAATTTCCGAATATTTTATTTTTCGAAATTTTTTCGTTCTCACACTAATTTTGTGCATTTTCGAATATTTTATTTTTCGAAAATTCTACGATCTCGGATTAAAATTTTCGAATATTTTATTATTCGAAAATTTTCTGTTCTCGAAATAAGCTGGTGAATTTTCGAATGCTTTATTTTTCGAAAATTCTCGTTCTCGATTAACTTATGAATTTTCGAATATTTTAATTTTCGGAAAGTTCTGGCTCCCGACTTCCCTCCCCGCGACGCTCATGAAGCGGTCACGGCCGAGCGATGATACCGTTAATCCCTCTATTGTTTCGGCTTCGGCAGTTACGATGAGTGATCCCGATTTTCGACAAACAATTTTTTTTTGTACGGTTCACGGAAAGCTCCTGTGGTCTCTCGCTCTCGATATCCGAAATCAACGATTTCGGAGAGACTTCGTCTTGGACCTTCGCCGTGAACGGTCGAAGCAGTCCGGATACGATTTCGTTGCGATCTCGACTGTGAAATACTTTTCACATGTTCCCGTAAATAATAATTTGTTCTCGAGATAAATTACCAGAATTTTATATTTATTTCGCAGATTTAATTCAGCATTTAAATTTTCATTCTTTTAATTTTGATTTCGGAATTGATTTTCAATTTCAATGGAATCTTTGACTTTGGAATCTCTTCTTGTTCCCGATTGGAATTTAGTTCTCGATTTAGTTTAAAATAACTGGTCTCGAACTATCTTTCGTTCTCGATAAGAAAATTGTTTCCGACTTTGTTCTCGATTGATTTGGTAATTAAAATTTTTTTTTATTAAATTTTTGCCGTTCTCGATTAGTTTACGATTCCGAATCGTCTCAGTTCTCGATATACCGAAAAAGATTATTTTTTTAAATTTCTTCTCTATTTGCTTATTTTTTTGGTGCTCTCGTTTATCATTAGTTCTCGCGTGTTGCGGTCCGGAGGATTTTGGGCCTGGCGATCTTGCAGGGATACGCCGGATTCCCTGCTCGCCGAGGGTACCAACTCTGTACCGACCCGATATGCTCTCGATTTTGGAGATTTATTCTCCATAAGCTAATGTGAATACCAGTTCTCGAATTTTTCCATTGTAATGGATTTTGATCTCGCGTTAATTCTCAAGTTTCGAATTAATTCCCGATTTCGAACTGGACTTAATCCTCGAGTTTCGAATTGATTTCGATTTAAAGAAAAATTGGGTTGTAATTAATCCAAGATCCCGACTTGAAGTTAACTTTACGATCTCGAGTTTACCTGCTATGCAGTGGAACTGTCTCTCGTGCGATACGTTCGCGGGTTTTCGATGCAAATAACTTGCAGAGTTCTCGACGAATTATCAGCTGGAGCACTGATTAATTCGATAAATTAATTTAAGATTTTTGTTTGCGTCGTTCTTGTTTTGTCCATTTTTTTGTTTGTTTTGTTCTTGTATTGTCCATTTTTTTTCGTTTGTTTCGTTCTTGTTTTGTCCTTTTTTGTTTTTTTTTGTTTTTTCTACTATCGTTATTGTATGGTCTCGTGTTGTGCTTGACGATTTTAGTCACACAACCCTTCTCGTACCGAGATGGCTGTCTTTTCTCGTGCCGAGATGGCAAGCCTCTCGCGTGTTCTCGACCCACTCGCGAATCTTTAAGAATTCGTTCAAGCTACCGTACGCAACCAGCGAGTGAGAGATTAGCTACCGAATATTGCTACCGAATATTGCTATCGAGGTGCGCTACTGACGCTCACGATAGGCAAGCTGAAAGTTTTCTTTCTACGATAACTTCAGTGTTCTCGATGTGCGTAATGTCCGACGAGTTTCGTTATTTAAACTCCGACCATTACGGCTCCCGTTGAAAACCCTGAGGTCCACCCAAAATAGGATCATCAAAGGGGAAGCTCTCGTAAGAGAGGCTTCGAGCTTATCGCTACCGTACCGTAATGAGGTCGTAAGACCTAGCTCCCGTACAGAGGTTTCGAGCCTCAGTTACCGAAAATGGGTCGCAAGACCCAGCTTTCGCAACTTGGGACCCCAGGTCCCAGTTCCCGACAGGATGGGCCCTAGGCCCCGGCTCTCGACGCACGGGTCAACCGAACCGGCTCCCGAGCAAGGACGGACAAAACCTCAGCTCCCGTACCCCAGGAACATCTGCCGGGATGGCGGACCTCGGAAGAATCGCTCCCGACATGGACGACCCTCGGAAGGACCCTCACGTCTACGTTGGTATCGTTACGCTCCCGTTACACATTCTGTTTATTGTCCGTCCCTATCAATAAATATCAAACAGAAAGAGAATTGAATTATCTTCTCGTTTCGCTAGAGTACGCTCGCGTTGATCCCGAATTACCCACGACCATTATTAGCTACCGACCGTAACCAGTGGGTAATGCCAAACAAGCTACCGATAAATTTTTCTTGTTATTACTTTTGTTTATTCCTCTAGGAATACATTACTTATTTCTCGTGTTTTGAGTTGAAAACTCAGGGCAGCTCACGACCTACCTACAAATCTGATTTCGCTCTCGTATGGTAACACTGGGTAGGAAATATCTCGTTCACGAAAAACAGTAATGTTGATTACGATACTTGTTCCCTAATCCGTGGAATTTCAACGGAAACCGAAACCCACAATGCAGTTCAGAACTGTGGTTACGTTTGGTTTTGTGATGCTACCGTTCCCAATCCCGAAGCCGTAACCACCCTTAAGGGGTGGGGAGTTGTGACGTGATTTTTTTTTAAATCACGATCACAAGGGCTTGTGTTATCGTTACTCGCTATTTTTCGGCGTTTTCGAGCTGCTTTCCCTCGAATTTACGTTCTCGGTTAGCTAAGAATTCTAATTCTTATGTTTTGTTATTGTTGTTGTAAAGTTGGTAGTTCGGTGCACTCAAATCTGTCGCGAGGATGAGAGCTCAAAGAAACGAGCAGCCCGGCAGACAAGAGTCCCCGAACGAGTCTTGCGATTAGTTGTAGACCGGTGTAAATCCGGCGCCCTATCGAGATAATGTATTGCGCTAGAGAACGGGTGGAGTTTTGTTGGTTTTTTGCAAAGGATGGAGCATCCTGTTGCAGTGTAGTGCATAAGTGTGCTGATTAGGCCCGTTCTCGCGCGAAGCATTAAGGGAGGCGATCGTATAGATTTCGAAAATGTTACCGGCATGATTTGCGTTCCCGATATAGTTACGAGGTGATTCGAGGGAGAGGGCAGTAGTTCTCGAGTAAGGGATTTTGGGAGGGATTCGTAATTATTGTGACGAGATTTCGATGATTGCTGGAGACAATCAGTCTGGCTCGGGACACCGCCGAGGTGCCTCGAGTCTCGAATAAGCTCCCGTGTGTACAGTTTTTCTGTCGTTCGCGCGCGCGTCTTTCGCGTAGTTCTCGCGCTCTGTGGCCAGCGTACATCGTACGCTATACGCTCTCGTTTTCGTGAGTTTTATTCGATTGAATAAAACTAAAGTTCCCGTACTTTATTCAGTGCCGTGAGTGCACTGTGTTCTCGTAATTCCTCTGGGATTTTGTTATCGTTCCCCGGAATTAGCAGCAATAATTTTGGGTGAGTTGTTCTCGCATTTTAATTAATTTAATCGAATATTTTCGATTAAAGATCTCGTTCCAAGAAAGCTATTTACTGGGTCATACCTCGACCCTCTCTACCACAACCTAGCAGTCTGAGCGGCCGTGCATTTCCGCAACCGTTCGTTCTCGCTCGCGCATCCAGTTGCGTTTGTTAATTTTACGCGACCCCAAAAATTAACTAAGCTACCGTTTTCTTTGATTTGGTTCTCGATCGTTAGCTTTTGCTCCGGGCTTTCGATTTTGATTGGAATTGAGCCTGATCAACTCGATTCCTCGGGCATACCGGTTAGTTAATACCGGTGAAATAAAAATTAACTGGCGCCCACCGGGTTTGCGGATGCGCGAACGAGAGTGGACGGCCGAGGGTGACCGTATCGTGATGCAGTTCCCGAATAAAAATTTGATTTTATTTGTTACCGATTATGCTCACGAAAAATACGTCACAGCATATGCTGCGTTATATACCCGCGCTAAGCTGACATACAACATATGTAATCAAAATCGTTGGAAATGATTGAAAAAATAATCATAAAATCTATAAGCCCTCGTTACTTTTTGAACAAAAAATGTGGTATGTGATTTATTATTATTATTTTTTTTTTTTAGTAACCAGAATGCACTGCTTGTACAGGGTGTTCCGAAAGTTATTTACTTCCGGATACGGTTACCTTGCTCTCACCTTCTTCTCACTTTTAAATGGTCAAAAGCGTCGAAAAAAGTGGTTTAGAAGAAATGTCCGGATGTATGTATGTATGTCCCGTGTGGATATTCCAACTCGCCATCAACTAGAAATCGACTAGTTTTCTTATTTTCTGTACAAGATCTAGGTCGGAAAACTAGCTAGATCCGAGCGGTATGTGTAATTTCTCGCTGTCTAGTCGTTGTACAGAAAAATTGTCTAAAATCTGGCTAAGATTCTATTAATTCGCCCAGTAAACTTAGCTAGTGATTAGCCAACACGGAAATCGGTTAACCCTATAGCATAAAATTGACTAGGTACTAGACCGGTTTTCTCTATTGAACCCAGATATCGGTTAAATAGCCGAGGGTAAATAACAAACAGAATTAATATAAACCGGCATTTATTGCATCAGCTCGTGACAGGGAAGCTGTTTATCACTATTTAAACAGGGAACACTATTTAATACCGTACGTAATCACTTTTTCATTAATAATCAAATATCTCGATAAGGCCTATCGCAAAAAACAAAAAAATATAAATTCTTTCGCGTCGTACAAAATTTAAAAAAAAAATAGTAGTCCTCTAGAACGTATTTTTTGGTACCTTTCACGAATATGCACGTGCCACTCTACATAATAATAACTCGCTGCGCAGCGTGTCACGACTAGACTAAAATGTTGGATTGTCGAATGTCGGTGATCGATATAAATACATGTAAACAGATCTTAACCTCTCGGTTACCAGCGACGGGCCGCACTAGGCAGCGTGATACTACGCGCAGTCTCGCACGATCGCGATCAGATTAGGTTTGGCGGCGATGTGTGCGCCGCTCACGGCGGCTCATGTTTTCTGTCGAGCCTCTACGTAGGTAGCGCCAAATACAAATATTCAAGTAAAACTAGATTGACACTAGATGACCTCGGCATTTATACGTGTATGCTAGATATATTATGTCTAGCCTCTAGTCAGGTAAGCTGCGACAGCTAGAAAGCTAGACAGATCCTAGATAGATATGTTATCTATCAGTGCATTCTGGCTAGATTATGTCGAGTCCCACTACAGAAAAACTTGATAGAAAAAACTAGCTAGACGCTAGGTTCAAACCAGTTTATCCCCAACCGATTTCCACACGAGGTGTGTATGTGTGTGTGTGTGTGTGTGGCTTGCAAAATTCAAATCGCTGTATCTCGAAAACGGCTTTAACAATCAAGTAAAAATTTCATACGCTGGTAGAGGAGCAACACCCCTTTCTACGTATACGTTTTCGAAAAAATTGAAAAAGGAATTCAGATTTTATGAGCCTTTCAATTGTTCGAAAAATGTCTGTATCTTCTCTAGCTTTCGCAATTTTTCAGCTAATGAGCTAAACAGTTCTGGACAAATAGAGAAGAAAAATGAAGGTCGATATTGAATTTGAGCGAAATCCATAAAGCGGTTTAGATTTTATAATATTTTGAATTTTTGAAATAATTTTGTTTTCGGTCTTATTCAAGTTAAGTTCGACCAAACTTGATCAACTCTTTTGCAAGGTAAAACTAATATTCAGTTGTAGTTGATATCGAATTTAGTGAAGATTGGTAAAGTGGTTCAGATTTTATAAGACATTGCATTTTTTTTTAAATCTGCATGTTCCCTAGCTGCCACAATTTTTTAGATAATGAGCTTAAATAGTTTTTGACGACTAAAGCAATAAAAAATTACGATCGGTATTGAATTTAAGCGAAATACATAAAGCGGTTTAGATTTTATAGTATTTCGAATTTATGAAAATTTTTGTTTTCGTACTTCTTTAATTTATAATTCTTTAAGTATTAAAAATAGGGATGCAAAGCTGAATTTTGCACTTTGCTTCGTCAATAATTTTCATCTTTCGCAAAGCTTCCTCTACGAGGAAGCCAAAAGTAAGATAAGGAAACTTCCTCATAAAGGCGGCGGCGTTGAGAAATATGAAAATTAATGAGGAAGCAATGTGCAAAGTTCTACTTTGCATCCTTATTTTCTACGTCCAATAAATTATGAAAACATCGAGACTTTGTAACCAATGCAACGTAAATTAAAGTAGACGAGAACTATTTCGACTAGCGGTCGCCTCACTCTCGAATGATTTATTGAACTATGAATAGGATGATTTTAAAATAGATTACATATTTTAATTGGAAGTCTATTCGGGAATCCAGTATTTTTGCTTAAAAGAGAAACTTACGCGGAAGAAGCGGCCTGTCAAGATAGAAATTGAAATTATTTTTGTTTTAATGTAAAAATATTGCCTACTAAGACGAATATTTAATACTAAGACGATGCAATTTTTTTTATACAATACAGAAAATTCTACTTAAAAGAACGTTGCATTTACGTTCAAATAAGAATAAGGTGTGAACAAGATGAAAACAAAGTGAGAACCGGGTGAGAACAAGGTTGCTCATTTTTCAAAGGATAACAGTTTTTTTTAGTAGGGAAATGGAATCCAATAATGCGACTAATATACGCTATGGCTAAAATAGCGAATTTCTTAATAATGGCCATTCTAGATTTAAACGTCCGTTATTTTGAAATTTACTATTTCAGCCGTTCGCCATTTTGATTATTCGCCATTCTGACCCTCACCCATTCATTTGTAAGATCATACCTATGTTCGAACATGGTGACATTTTCCATAAAATTTTATGAAAATTTCGAAAAACTTGTTAGCAATTATTTGAAAATATTAACACCTTTTTAAAAAAATAGATAAGAGATTTCGATTGAAAGCCGCATACAAATTTTAGAAAACCACTTTTCCGGCTGTTCGAACAATTTTAATGATCTTGTCATTAAAAAGGGAAAATGGTAGTTCGTAGTATGAAGCACTTATCTCAAAGTACATTTTTACACATTTACGTATTTCACTGTAAGAAAAAAATGTTTCTATCTCTAACTCTCTCTAGTACGCATATATTTATATGGCTGACCCTTTATCGTTTGTCCTCGTGAGACACCTGCGAGAGTCACGTGGTAGGATGTGACGCTAGAGACTCACGGAGAGGGAGTAGATGAACGCACGTGCCAGTTAGAGCGACCGCATCGTCGAATCGCACATGCATGAAGCAAGTAGTGTTTTTTAAAATTTTTCTTCTACATAAAACATGCATTAAATTCAACAGAAAAAATTCTTTCTCTTTTCCCATCCTATAGTTCAGACTCCAAGAAGATCGCAGTCTGAAAATAACCATAGTCGACGTAAAAATGTCCAACAAAAAATATTTTTGAAATTTTTCTTTCAAGGGATAATAAAAAACAACTGTTTAATGAATTTCTATTACGTGTTTGAGATTGTCGAAATAAGTTCATTTCCCGAAAAGAAATAATTTGAACACTACGTTTTTTCAACAGCTGAGACATTTTTTGTTCCTTGTAAAAAGCATTTTTTTCTTAAAATCACAGGTGAATGATAATAAGAAGTGTTGGAAAGTCGTAAATCGAAACAAAAAAATGAGGTTTAAAAATCTGATAAAATTTAAGTAGCCTTAGAATACTATGCACTACCATATCTTGAAGTTACAATCCGATAGGAGCCCGTAAGTTCCACGAGTGTTCAGTTTTTTTTTTTTTTTTAAATCATCTATATGCAATATTATTGGAGATGTTTTCGCGTTGTAAGATGTGTTTGAATTCGTTGCATGAAGCAAGTAATGTCTTTTTTTCTTTCTCATAGAGGAAGCTTTGTTTTCGTGAAAGTAAATTTTTTCGAGATTTTTATGTCAATGCATTCAAAATGGTCGAAAACTTCGAGAAAAGGGGTATAAAAACCTGTATGGATCAATGTGTGTGTGTGTACCTGACATTTAAAATTTAAACCTACATATATCAAGAATGGCTTGAACAATCGGTTTGAAATTTTGCAAACATTCGGTGCTGATAGACATTTGTCTGTGATAATTTCTTTTTGTAATTTAATTAAGTGGAAATTTTATTTACTTTTGCAATTTTGCCTGTACGCGCTCTAGCTCCCGAAAATTTTTAGCTATAGGGCTATATTTTTTTTTTTCTTAATAAAGCTACATTAAAGGAGAATTGGTATTGAATTTGGAATGAATTAAAAAATAAGTTCGGCTTTTATAGAATTTTAAATTTATTTAAAAATTTGCGATTCGCTCTGACACACGTCAAATCTCACCAAATCAACTGAAACTTTCTACAGAATAAAAATAACATTCAGCACTGACACGTGGCAAATTTACTGATGATGTGCAAAGTGGAATTTTACACATTGCATCCGCATTAATTTCTATTGTTCGCAACGCTTCCCCTATGAGGAAGCCAACATTAAACAAGCCTGCAAAGTCGAACTTTGCAAATTGCTTGTTCATTATTTTTCATTTTTTACAAAGCTATCTCTATGGGGAAGTATGTTAATCGATTTTGGCTTCCTCATAGACGAAGCTATATATACAGCGAAAAATAATAAGAAAGCAATTTGCAAAGTTCTACTTTGCAGGCTTATTTATGCTCTAAACATTTTTCTAAAAATTCGAAGTGTCGATGAATTTTAACCGTGTAACCGATTTTTCTCAAATTTGTACTAAAACCTTGTACCATGATAGTCCATATGTGGACCAAATTAGAATCCAGTAGCTCATAATTTGCACGAGCCAGCGCGAGAATGAGATTTGTCAAAAAATAAAAAATGCCATAAAATTTAAACGGCTGGACAGATCTGCGTCAAATTTGTACTCAAATGTTTTTTCGATGATAGTCCATACGTGAACGAAATTTAAATTAAATGAATTTAAAAAAATGTCGTGACGGCATTTTTTTTTATTCACCAAAATATACGAAATATCTTCTTCTTCTTCTTCTTCTTGAATGGCACCGGGTTTGAGAGGGTTATACGAAATATACTGACATATCGATTGACTAAATTCATCATTAATAATCAATAATCGTGAAATCATGTCGAAAATTGCAGTCGAATCTCTTAGAATTTACAGGAGTCGAAGTCTTTGCAGACAATTTTAAAAAATTGAAATTGCAATAAAATTAGGTCCACCCTATCGATTCTCGCCAAATTTGGTATACATCATGGTTTGTTGGCAGTCCATTTACGTACAATACTTCAGCCCGATATCTCTAAATTTGCGAAAGTTATGGCGTGAGAACAATATTTTAAAATTTTCAAAGTTTTCAAAATGCTCTAAAATTTGAATTTTTCAGCCGATTTGCGTTAACTATAATACCAAACGTTGGTGTATAACAGCCCACTTGCGTGCCAAATTTGACGAAGATACATCTATAATTACGACAGTTATGGTGCTGACAAGGAAATCTGCACATACACGCACACACAAACACATACAGACATTTTTTCTAAACCACTTTTCTCGAAGTTTTGAAACATTCTGAGTATCCTGATATTAAAATCGCGAAAAAAAAATTTTCACGAGAACAAAGCTTGCTCTATGAGGAAGCAAAATGAGCTTACTCATAGAGGTGGCTTTGTGAAAAATGGAAATGAATGCGAAAGCAATGTGCAAAGTTCTACTTTGCAAGTTGTAAACATTGTTCTTCTACATGGAATACATTAAATTTATTAACAAATAGTATATTACGATACAAGTGCGGAAATGTTTTTTGAACGAATGTAAGTTTGCAGCACGAGCCGAAGACAACTATTCCAATCACAAGAGTCAAGACAAAGATTTTTCAACGAGTATTGTACAAAATTTTACTTCATAAGGTGTGAAAATTGGTTTTTTGCGATACGCCAATTACCGCACTGAGTGAAGTAAAAATTGTTTCTCCATTTGTATCGTATACACTGAACTTGCCAGGATAATTCGACGTCCGCGATCTACATGCAACATTATTGTATTACAACTGTATGTTCTATACTCTGCTTTTCCTTCCCTATTGCCGATTAACGTACTTCTCATAGCCACGACATTTTCACGTTGCAATATGTTTTTGATGAATTTGTTGCATAAAGCAAGTAGTGTCTTTTTTTTCGTGTTTATAACAGTGATTCGAGACCATATGACATGTGGATTGTTTTGGTTATTCTATATTTTCACATAAGTAGAGTATTAACTCTATGATTTCGTACAAGAATACATACACCCAACGAAATTTAAAAAATTGAAATTAAAAATGATGCAAAGTAGAATATTGCATATTGCTTGCTCGTTAGTTTCCATTTTTCACACAGCTTCCTCTATCAGGAAGCCGAGATTGATAAATAAGCTTCCGCATAGGGGTGATTTTGTGAAAAATGGAAACTAATGAGGAAGCAATGTACAAACTTCTTCGTTGCACAATTTTTAAAATTTTCTTCTACATTAGATTTACTAAGAAAATAATGATTTCTGCATTTGTTTCCTATACACTGAACTTCCCACGATAATTCAGCCTCCACGATCTATATGCAACATTATTGTACTTCTACTGTATGATTCTATGCTCTGCTTTTTCTTCCCTATTGCCGATTAACGTACTCCTCATAGTCAGGACGTTTTCGCGTTGCAGGATGTGTTTGCGTCGTGCGGTAGGCTTGTGTTGGTACGTTCGATCGAGGCGTAACGGGCCGTTGTCTTGGATGCGGGTACCTGGAGTCGGGGGAGGGATGAGAGCGCTTCGAGTGGAAGGCAGAAAAGGCTGAGAGAAGGAGTGAGTATTGTGCGAGGGGGCGACAGAGAAGAGCTTTTGTGAGGGCGAGGGAAAGAGACAGAGATAGGAAAAGAGAGGGAGAAAAATTATGAGAATGGGTGGCACATTCTTTCCTCGTATGGGCAACACCCTTGTATTATTACGTATTCGTAGTTCATGCGCTTAAGGACACCGAGTCACCGAAATATTCATCATAATTGAATGGTGCTGCCATTGCACATATGAAATATTTTTCACATTTTAATAAATGGAATATTTTTTGTAGACATGTTCCTTGGTGCACTATTTTCTTTTTTTTTTCTATTTTGCTTCCTTAGAATCCGTACTTCTGGACCAAATTGACTTTGCAAGTTCCAATTCTCTTTGTAACAAGACTGCCTGATTCGAAAATAGGAATTTTCATTTTTTTGTCGTTCATGAAAACAAAGGTTTTCATGAACAACAAAAATTTCGTGATTTTCATGTCAAGACACTCAGAGTGGTACCAAACATCGAGAAAAGGAGTTTAGAAAAACATTCCCTATGTATGTGTGCGAGTGCGTGTGCGTGTGCGTGTGCGTGTGCGTGTGCGTGTGCGTGTGCGTGTGCGTGTGCGTGTGCGTGTGCGTGTGCGTGTGCGTGTGCGTATGCGTGCGTGCGTGCGTGACTGCCTGTGCGTGTGTGTGTGTAGCTTTGAAATGCCCGTTCAACCGAATGGGCTAAAATTTGGCACCCAACTGAAGCAACAGTTCTTATTTGACTGTTGAATTTTTTTACGAATTGTATGCAGAAATTTGTATTTTACAGCTTTTCGAATTTTTTCAAAAAACAACGTGCGCGTTCCACCTTTCGCAAAATTAGCGATATTTCTCTAAATAATTCTTCAGAAGTGCAGGAACTATTCAGCTGAACGTCGAACTTTTATGAAAGTTGAAGCGAAAACATTAGTAAAAAAAAATTCTACTCTATAGAATCTGAACCGCTTTTCCGATTTCGGTCAAAATCAATGCCAAACAACAGTAAAACTACCGGCACTTATGATGAATTACTTAGCAAAATATCGTCACTCTTATGAAAGTCAGAGCGCCCTCGTCCTTTTTTTAATTCAAAGAGCTATATAAAATTAAAAGTTCTTCACACATTTCTTAAAAAATTGCAACAATCAAAGATGGTCTGCTATTTCACTTGTATGCAACATGACAGCTCAATCGGCTGAACGGTTCATGACTTATCGGTGATTGAAATTTCGAAACCCTGCACACGTACACATACACACACATACACATACATACGGACATTTTTTTTTAAGGACTTTTCTCGATGGTTTGGATCATTCTGTGTGTCTTGACATGAAAATGTTGAAAAAAATTTTTTTCATGAAAACAAAGCTTTCTCTACGAGGAAATAAAATTGCAAGCAACAATTCGGAAAATTTGAAGACTCTGAGTCTTTGGGAATGGGAGCTTTTAAGGGTTGAAGGGGGTTGGTAGTAGGGGTATGGGTGGAATGCTTGGTACACGGCGTCCCAACGTCTCTTGGTTCCTATCATCCACTCCACTTGGCTTAAACAGGCTCGACGCGCAGTATCCGAGTGAGCGAGAGTTCGAGGCTGTTTAAACACAGAGGGTGGGCAATCAGGAGTGTTTGCCGCCCCGCGAGTAACGCGAGCTAGCGAGTGAGCGAGCACGCCGCGGATCAAAGGATAATGGGGTGGGCTGATAGCGCACTGATTTGATTGTTGCCATGGCTATTGTCCGGAACTGGTCCCATTGTACCATCCTACCGCCTACATATGTATATACCACTATACACACACACATTCTCTGCTTGCCACCATTACGTACATAAACGACATACCCATGTACTTGTGCGCTTGTAAACAATTCAGCGACTGCATGAGCATTTTTTTCTCGTTAATATTGCAATGCTAATTAAGGGTGTAAACAGTACGCCCGTATCCGAGTTACAAACATTTTTTAACTAACAAAATCTTTTTACAGGTTATTTTTTTTATTGTTGGAAAGGAACGTCATTAGTATTGTTAGTTAACGCATATTATGAAAATAAAATTCTTATGCAAACGCATAAAATTTCATTTATCGAGACGTGAAAGATTTTTTTCACTCGACATAAATGACATTGATGAATAATAAAATAATTATTTTTTCTAGTGTTGCGTTGTGTTATATTCGATGTTATAATTGTCTCTGTAAATTCTATGCAGATTATAGTATTTTTATGTATTATTATTATTATTATAATTTTTTAAATTGTATCAAGTATTTTGTCCTGTCTATGGAATAATAAATAAATCGGGCATTCCATCTGAATTTTTCATACTTCGACCCTGGCCCCCTTCAATAATTTTAACAATTTTTTATCAGAAACTATTTTGAGAAAGAAAAGACACGTATCTTTTGTTTACAAGCACTACAAGCGATATTTCCGATAGACAAATTTTTATAAAAATTTGAATCTTTTGGTATTTATATTTTTTAATTTGTTAATATCTTGAAAATTAACTGTCTTATAAAAAATGTCCACGATTAAATTTATTCGGGATAATTTATTATTGTGATTCAAATTTATTAGTTTATGAACAGCTACATAATGTATATAAAAAATGTTATTTTCGTTTTCTCAACGTTTTTTTAAAAAACCGCCACTTTTTATCATTTTTATATACTCACGGAGAAATTCCGTTTGATATTACGAAATTTTTGAGACCCTATGCAGAATGGCAAGATTTTTTAATAACAAGTTCTACGTAATTGAAGTTTTTTTAACATCCTAAATTAATACGTAATGCTTGAATTACGTAGTACTTTTCGAAAAAAATACCTGCCAACCTGCACAGGTCTCAAAAATGTTGTTACTTTACAAGAATTTTTATGTAAGTATGTAAAAATTGTAAAAAGTGACGCGTTTTTGCAAAACGATACTTTGTTGTTTAACGTCATATAACAAAATTTTAGAAAAACTACAATAACATTTTTTTTACATTCTCATCACATACGAAGTATGTAAGAGAGAAAGTATTGCAATCCAAAAAAATTCGACCCTCAGATTTTGATGGAATTACATGTTTTGAGTGTCCTAGATTCCAAAAAACACATTTACTCATTTCTGTCTGTCTGTCTGTCTGTCTGTCTGTCTGGCGTCTGTATGTACCGTCTGAAACCGCAATAACTTTTGAAAAAATCTATGGACTGAAATGAAATTTTTTGTGTGCCTTCTGCATTCAAATTCTGGTTTTGGTATTGAAATCCAATCCAAAATCTTCACTGCTTCTGATACTTTACCTTAAATACAAAAAAAAAAAAAAAAAAAAATTACTTTATTTTTGCACCGCAAGCTAATATTAAAGATATTATGCCTCAATGTGATACATACAAATAGTATTGCCAGCAAATAAGCAATGAACAACAAGAGATTTAGGATATAAAAGATTTTGCCTTTTCAATCACTCACATAAGACATCTGAAACTGTTGTAAAAAATGTATATTGGAATATACTGAAATATGTTACTTTCTTGTGTTATTGTGTTACACATTCACTAAGAAAAAGGACTGCTATGATCTTGAGTAGTTTTCAATGAGAACATACTATGAATATTCGCACCATATGTTAGATTAAAATTTTAAAAAAGAATGTAAAAATACGAGACAAACACATTTGAGGTTATCATCACTCTTGATGTTAGACTATAAACACTCATGCACTCATCGCATCATAGTTTTTTTTATTTATTTTATCACTCATATAGCATTTTATACCAATTCCAAATGCTGCTCATACACACCATAATATTCGAAACTTTTGAAATATGAAATAAAATGTAAATCCGACTGTCAAACTATCGCAATGCCAACAATAATACCATCGAAACGAAAGAGAGATGTGAAGGCGCGAGCAGGCGCGCGATGTCACGCTCGCTTTCTCGCGCGCGCGAAATTCAAACTTACAAACGCGTTCTTGACAAATTATAGCGAAAAATGTAGATTACAATTAATGTGCGAAATTCACACACTATTAGTCACTATAACCCAGTAAATTCACGTTAAAAATTTGACACCAGTAACAAATATTTACTTTTTCATCACATACAAAGTATGTAAAATAATATAATATAACTTTACATACTAACTTCACGACAGTAACGTGACGCCAGTAGCAATCGTGATGAGAAAGTCACGTCTTGCGATCACGCCAGTAGCAAGTTTTTTATATGCGTTATCTAGACTTTGAAATGTGAACGAATTTCATCATAGACATTTTTCGATAGGACGGTTCATTTCCAAGATATTAACTATAAAATAATATCAATACCGAAAAATTCAAACTTTTACAAAAATTCGTCTGTCGGAAATATTGGTCGTAGCGCTAAACAAAAAAAAATACTTCTCTCCTTTTTCAAAATACTTTTTGATAAAAAATTGTCAAAATTATTGATGGCGTCAGAGCATGAAAAATTCAGCTGGAATTCCCCAAATATATTTTACTGAGGAGTTGAAGTATTTATTTGTGCTCAAAGAAATTGCTCTGTAATTTACGATTTCTATACACAGAACTAGTTTTTTTTTCAATAGGATGAAAAATAAAAAATAAAGAAATTAAAGTGGTAAATATAATATTTTTTTAAAAATTGACATTTATGAGTTTTTGGAAAATTCTGACCCATCGATTCTCTGATAAAAGTTTGCAGAGTAAGTTTGCAAAGTTAGAACAAAAAATTTATAGGCCATCCAGAGCCGACGGTTTTACCACCTCGCAAAAAACAAATGTTGCATAAGGAAGCAACAGTCACATATTTTTCCAAATAATACCGGTAGCCCTGACCTAACGACCTTTCCTCAAGAAGATGAAGAGATGAAATAGTAGCTAAGAAATGGAGGCTGACTTGAATGTGGTTTTTTAATTGAATTCAGTGGCTTTCTTGTGCACTGAATTAATTATTCACACAGGGAAAAAAAAATAGTTGCCATAACGAAGAAATGAGTTGACACAACCAATCGATTATTCTATTTATCTTACAACTCAAATGGTAATACCAACGATTCAAATGGTAATACCGACGATTCGAATAATAATACCGACGATTCAAATGGCAGTCCCAACGATTGGATTAGTTAACCTAACTAATCTCGCGAGAACTAATCGTGAATAGTTGAGGTTACTATTCGATATGGTTGAGGCAACTAATTTTTTAGACATCGTGTACAGCAAATCGAAAACGTAGTTGCCACAACCAAACATTTCTTTCCGTGCAGTGTTCCTTTTTAATTAAAAAAAATAATATTGTTATATATAACACGGAAAAAAAAGTTTGGTTGTGGCAACTACGTTTTCGATTTGCTGTACACAATGTCTAAAAAATTAGTTGCCTCAACCATATCGAATAGTGACCTCAACTATTCACGATTAGTTCTCGGTTGGATTAGTTAGGTTAACTAATTGGGACTACCACTCGAGTAGTTGGGATTACCATTCGAATCGTCGGTATTATCATTCGAATCGTTGGTATTACCATTTGAGTTGCTAGGGAAATAGAATAATCGATTGGTTGTGTCAACTCACTTCTTGGTTATGGCAACTAATCTTTTTTTTTCCGTGAACAATGAGAAATATTCGAAAAAAATGTTATCCAAAATTATAATATACTCAATTTAATATGTCGTTTTAACCATAAAAACTTCCGATAATTGTATATTAACGTGTAACACCACTCTAGGATTTTGGGAAAACAGCTTTTTTTGCATAAATAATACTTTAGGATCATATAAACAGTATGCAGTGGGTCCTATAGGGAAAATTTTTGTTTAAAAGCTTCTATTATCGAGTGGCGGCCGTTGAACCGTTACGAAATGGAGAAGCCAAGAGTCGAGAAGATTAGCACATTGACTACAAAATTACCAGCTATCGATTCTGACGACTTTGAAGTAGAACAAGGCTTTGATTACCGAATTTGAACTTTTACGCAGTGTTTCCTGCTATATCTCAAGCTGTTGCGCGCAAAAAATACAAATCTGATGTGACATTCACCGAATCCGGTAAGTGCAGTTCGAGAAACTTCAAACGCATTTTTCTCGAAACCACTTTTTTTAAATGGGGCGGAAAGATGATTAAAAAACGGTTGTATGGATTCGTTTCAAATTATGACTGTACCTTTACACCCAGAAAAAAAATCTTGTTAACGGGATTAGAATGTACACATCGGAAATAAGTATTGTCAGTAAACTCACAATTACTACTAGTATATTCAAATCTAAGACATATGTATTTGGGTCGGCAGTTATATAAACATTAAATGAAATTGATAAACGTTGCATATTGAGACATTCGTAGTTCATAAAATAAAATGCATTACGCATACACATTTAGTCGATTGTACTTTCCTTTGGATGAAGAAAACCGTGTATTAGTGGTAAGTTTAGTTTTTGATTATTAAATGGTATCAAAGAAACGTTGATTTGAGTAACTGAATTAAAGGAAATAAATATATATTCGATTGAAAGAAAGTTCTAATTAATTTTAATAAATAATATCCAATACATGTATTTTGTCGTTTTAACAGCTAGATCTTTTTCCGGATTAAAAAGGTTTTTAGTAGCAATAAATAAAATATTTTTTCTCTGTCAGCTGCACAGTGAAAGTTGATTCAAATAAATAAATATGTTGGAAATAAAAAAAACTAAAATATTGAATAAAATACAGATTTGTTCCAGGGAAAGTGAATTGCCACTGATTGAAATAATTAAATGTTGAATATATCATTTTAATTAATATTATTAAATCTTTTTTCTGGATGCACAATACAATTCTCGATGGCAATACGTAGCGATTTTTTTCTTTGGCGTAAACTTTGTTATTTTGTAAACAATTTACTGCCAATTTTTGTTTTCAAAATCAAAACTTTTTTTTTAAAACGTACCATTTTTTTAAAACTTGATTAAGAATAATCCCTACGTACTATCACGCCTATTAATATGTACTTTAAGAAAAACTTTGGTTTTCGTTCTAGTATATAAATTCCATATTAATATATTTTTCTCCTAAAGCTGTGATTGCTTCTCTTTTAGCACGTTAGGGTCCTAAATCATAGTTTAACTTAAGTGGGTTCATTTATAAATTAATAATGTAAATTTTTATGTTTTATATTTTTCTAAATGCGCAATATGATACATTTCTCGATAAATTTAACTCACCATTGTCTTTAATAATGTATGGTCACACTAGGGTCTGTCCTAGTGTCCCGAAATTGGGTTCGACCCGTTCATGGTTAATAAATTTTTATTAAAATCCAAAAATAGTATAAGAATTTTGCGATACTGCTATTTGAGAATTACAGTACGTTAGTGTTGTAATCTTCGTTTTTACTATACCAATATTATATTTGTCAACGACAAATGCATGTGAAATGTAATATGCGGTATATGCATCCGAGCTTCATAAACAGTATATTAATTTAAAAAAACAAATGTTTGCAGTACCTACTAGAGGCTCGCATGGCCGCGATTTTGAAAAAAAAAAAAAAAAAATTGTTTACAGTTCAATAATTGTATAATAAAGTTCTTTAAACGAATTTTTCATTTCGTTTATTATTTACCCACAAAAAACGTCAAAAATAGATGTACCTGGATTTGATGTTACACCTTCACTCTAAAAACCAATTGTGTTGCTTCCTATCTTTTACATTGTCACGAGTTATTACACACTTTCAAGCGTGGTGGCATTTACATGGTAAATGATATCTAAAAGGAACACGCTTATAAGTGTGTAAAAACTCGTCACAATGTAAAAAATAGGAAACGTCACACTAGTAATGCGATTGGTCTTTAGAGTGTTAATATAAAAATACTGTGATATTACTATATAATTGTATATTAAATTTAATATGCCATTTTATCCATAAAAATTTCCGATAAATGTATATTCATTTCCTGAACAGTTTTTACGGTGTGGTTCAATCGAAACATAAAGCATTATTTCTCGACCATAAGATAAATGTCCCTATTTCCAGAAAACGTTGTTTACGCGGCTGCTGCGTAATTGAAAAGGTGATAAATTGTGTTAAAATATTCCGAGGATATCGTATTATACAAGGACTGCAACGTGAAGAGTAAGGGCAATCATTATATGGAGCATTCCATCCCGATTCGACCTGGGTCTGACCTTCGACCTCGCCGATTTGGTTCGTAATTTTTTGTAGCATTGGTTAGACCCTCAAATGCACCAGATTTTTTTTTTTTTTTTTAAGTGACACATAGAATGCCATAATACAAAAATCTGAAAAAATTCAAAGAAATACTCTGTTGAGATTTCAGTTGAATGCAACAATCTTCAAGTACTTGTAATTTATTTGAACGATCAATTGACAAGTTTTGTAAATATACATTAACTATTGGTTAAATTTACTGTCAAGTACATTAATTGGACATTAACAAAAGGATTGAAAATTTATACGGAAAGAAATGTTTGATTGTGACAACTACGTTTCCAATTTGCTGTACACAATGTCTCAAAAATTAGGTGCCTCAACCATATCGAATAGTAACCTCAACTATTCACGGTTATTTCTCGCGAGATTAGTGAGGACCAATCGTTGGCACTACCATTTGAGTTGTAAGCGAAATACAATAATCGATTGGTTGTGTCAACTCATTTTTTGGTTATGGCAACTAATCTTTTCTTTCCGTGTACAGTACTTGGTACTTGAATGGCAATTTCGAGTACAAAGTTTGTAAATTTTATATTTGTAAGTACATTAAATGTGCAGTATTTTTTTACAGAGTATAGATGTCGAAAATGGTAACATTAACCTTATTAGTAAAAAAATATCAAGCTCAATACCATTCGTCACTGCGAATTAGTCGTGGACATCAATTAATCGTTACAAAACGAGCCCTAGAGCGTTATCGAGATCACGAGAAGATGATACAGTGGCCAAATGGGGTTGGGGTTAGGGTTGACATGGAAGTGGCAGAACAATTCTACCGTGTTGATTTGCTCGGGGAAAACGTTAGCCAGAGCCTTGCCAGCCACAATGACCACCATCAAGATCGATTCCCTTCGTCATATCGAGATACACATAGACGCATAAGAGCGAGAAAGACGTCCTATACCTACTGGCAAACGACTCATCGAGGCTCACGCAGGGGGCGCTGGGGTCGCTACCATACGACCTATTAGACACCCTTCGGTAACCCAGAGGGTTAACGTCCCACGATTGGCTGACGGTGGCCACTCCCGTAGGCGTTTCCACCGGCCACAGAAACACCAAAGGACCGAGTTCTCGAACAACGTGGCCTTGCGCCAGACAACATCACCGTTCGTTCAGTCCTCGGCTCGACTCCGAGACGCACGCACGCACAACGCACGCGTTTAACTCTCTGTAACACACTTTGGCGTTCGCTCCTCAATTAACCTTCGTAAAACAACTCAACAAAATTGTGTTAAGAAATTACCTTTTTTTTTGACACATCAACCGAAGTGAATTAATATTATTGTTATTATTATTATTTGTTTGTTTGTTTGTTTTTTTTTTTCTTGTGAGTGGATTATTTGATCGATGAAGTTGACGGACTAACTGCTGCTAGTCAGTGACAAGTGCGCCGATTAGCGTGTGAAACGTAAAAAAACGCACGTTGCCGCGGCGTTTTAAGAGCCAAGAACCAAAGAGACTTTTTGGAGTGCTTTTTTTTTACTTCGGTGTTTATTGCATACGGAAAATCTACGTGGGATTCATCTGTGATTGTATTTGGAAACTGCGAAACGCGCTTCTAGCGGTCACGATTTATCAAGGAGCATCGACTATGGTTGTACTGTAAGTATTATTTTTTTTTGTGACATATATTTTTTTTAGGGTTTTTTTTATTCGATTATTATGACACTATTAATTTTGGTTAATCGTTTACCAGCAGGATAAAAATTAGAAAATAGTTTTTTAGCATTAGATGATGCAATTTACATGATTTAATTTGCACTTTACACTTACCAAAAATCTTTGCATATTTATAATTTACAAAATTGTTTTCAGAACAAAATTATCTTTTTCCATTCTGTGGAAAATTGTATGTTATCGATAATTGCGGAAATTGATAATTTTCATTATTAAAATATTTATAAGCGAAAATATTCAAAGTGTTCGAATGTATTTATAGGATAATTGAAAATAAATTGATTCTTCGATATTTCGTTTTGAAGTACACGATGACATTTCGGAGTGATTAGACGAATAGAATCATTATCTTATTTCTATTTTTTTTGTGTCTAATTTTATGTCGTCGATAATTACGAAAAATGATACAAATATTTACATACGAATATTATTTGAAAGAACTCATTTTGGAGCAGGATGAAAATCTGGAAATGTTGCTTTGCACTGAAATGGAAAAACGCCGAAATATTTAAGAGGCATAAAATAGAATTCGAAATGGTTTAATAAAAAATAATTAACAATCACCAAATGCTTCAACATTCATAACCGAAATATCGTTTTGTAGTGTGCGAGGACGTTTCGGTATAATAGAACGAAAATAATGTATCATTTGTTTCCCTATTTACGAGAAATGTTATCTTGTACATAATTAAAATCCCATAAAAACCGAACCTTTTTATATATTCATTTCAAATTCAATACCCACCCTCCTTTAACCCAGCTTTTTTTCATAAAAAATTATTTGTCTCAATAGCTAAAAATTTGCGGATGCTAGAGAGCGTACAGATATTTTTCGAAAATTCCAAAGTCAAATAAAATTTGTATATATTTTTGAATTTTTTTTAATATTACCACAAATAAAGGTGTCGTCCTGCTTCACATGTTTGCTAAATTTCAGCCCGATTGTTAAAATAGTTCTTGATATATGTAAGTTTGAATTTTGAGTGACAGCCCCATACACACACACACACACACACACACACACACACACGCACAGGCACAGGCACAGGCACAGGCACAGGCACAGGCACAGGCACAGGCACAGGCACAGGCACAGGCACAGGCACAGGCACAGGCACAGGCACGCGCACACACACACACACACACACACACACACACACACACACACACACACACACACACACACACACACACACACACACACACACACACACACACACACACACACACACACACACACACACACACACACACACACACACACACACACACACACACACACACACACACACACACACACACACACACACACACACACACACACACACACACACACACACACACACACACACACACACACACACACACACACACACACACACACACACACACACACACACACACACACACACACACACACACACACACACACACACACACACACACACACACACACACACACACACACACACACACACACACACACACACACACACACACACACACACACACACACACACACACACACACACACACACACACACACACACACACACACACACACACACACACACACACACACACACACACACACACACACACACACACACACACACACACACACACACACACACACACACACACACACACACACACACACACACACACACACACACACACACACACACACACACACACACACACACACACACACACACACACACACACACACACACACACACACACACACACACACACACACACACACACACACACACACACACACACACACACACACACACACACACACACACACACACACACACACACACACACACACACACACACACACACACACACACACACACACACACACACACACACCACACACACACACACACACACACACACACACACACACACACACACACACACACACACACACACACACACACACACACACACACACACACACACACACACACACACACACACACACACACACACACACACACACACACACACACACACACACACACACACACACACACACACACACACACACACACACACACACACACACACACACACACACACACACACACACACACACACACACACACACACACACACACACACACACACACACACACACACACACACACACACACACACACACACACACACACACACACACACACACACACACACACACACACACACACACACACACACACACACACACACACACACACACACACACACACACACACACACACACACACACACACACACACACACACACACACACACACACACACACACACACACACACACACACACACACACACACACACACACACACACACACACACACACACACACACACACACACACACACACACACACACACACACACACACACACACACACACACACACACACACACACACACACACACACACACACACACACACACACACACACACACACACACACACACACACACACACACACACACACACACACACACACACACACACACACACACACACACACACACACACACACACACACACACACACACACACACACACACACACACACACACACACACACACACACACACACACACACACACACACACACACACACACACACACACACACACACACACACACACACACACACACACACACACACACACACACACACACACACACACACACACACACACACACACACACACACACACACACACACACACACACACACACACACACACACACACACACACACACACACACACACACACACACACACACACACACACACACACACACACACACACACACACACACACACACACACACACACACACACACACACACACACACACACACACACACACACACACACACACACACACACACACACACACACACACACACACACACACACACACACACACACACACACACACACACACACACACACACACACACACACACACACACACACACACACACACACACACACACACACACACACACACACACACACACACACACACACACACACACACACACACACACACACACACACACACACACACACACACACACACACACACACACACACACACACACACACACACACACACACACACACACACACACACACACACACACACACACACACACACACACACACACACACACACACACACACACACACACACACACACACACACACACACACACACACACACACACACACACACACACACACACACACACACACACACACACACACACACACACACACACACACACACACACACACACACACACACACACACACACACACACACACACACACACACACACACACACACACACACACACACACACACACACACACACACACACACACACACACACACACACACACACACACACACACACACACACACACACACACACACACACACACACACACACACACACACACACACACACACACACACACACACACACACACACACACACACACACACACACACACACACACACACACACACACACACACACACACACACACACACACACACACACACACACACACACACACACACACACACACACACACACACACACACACACACACACACACACACACACACACACACACACACACACACACACACACACACACACACACACACACACACACACACACACACACACACACACACACACACACACACACACACACACACACACACACACACACACACACACACACACACACACACACACACACACACACACACACACACACACACACACACACACACACACACACACACACACACACACACACACACACACACACACACACACACACACACACACACACACACACACACACACACACACACACACACACACACACACACACACACACACACACACACACACACACACACACACACACACACACACACACACACACACACACACACACACACACACACACACACACACACACACACACACACACACACACACACACACACACACACACACACACACACACACACACACACACACACACACACACACATCCATACATTTTTTCTAAACCACTTATCTACGTTTTAGACGATTAGATTAGACGATTTTAACATAAATAAAAAACAGAATAAACAATGTTCGCACAAAAACAAGGCTTCCTCTATGAGGAAGCAAAAAAGCCTGCACGGAAAGAAAAGATTAGTTCCCATAACCAAAAATGAGTTGATTATTGATTATTCTATTTCCCTTACAACTCAAAGGGTAGTGCTAATGATTCGAATGGTAATACCGACGATTCGAATGGTAGTCACAACAATTCGAGAGGTAGTCCCAACGATTGGATTGGTTAACCTCACTGATCTCGCGAGAACTAATCGTGAATAGTTGATGTTACTATTCGATATGGTTGAGGCAACTAATTTTTGAGACCTTTTGTACAGCAAATTAGAAACGTAGTTATCGCAACCAAAGTAGAACTTTGCTTCCTCATTATTTTTCGCTTTTTACAAAGCTATCTCTATGAGGAAGTATGTTAATCGATTTTGGTTTCCTCATAGACGAAGCTTTGTAAAAAGCGAAAAATAATGAGGAAGCAATTTGCAATGTTCTACTTTGCAGGCTTGTTTATGCTCTAGACATTTGTCTAAAAATTCAAAGTGTCGAAGAATTTCAACGGGTAACTTTTCTTTCCAAATTTGTACTAAAACCTTGTACCATAGTAGTCCATATGTGGACCAAATTAGAATCCGGTGTCTCATAATTTGCACGAGCCAGCGCGAGAATGAGAATTTTCGAAAAATTGAAAATGCCATAGAATTTGAACAACTGGTCAGTCGTACATCAAATTTGTCCTCAAATGTTTTTTGACGATAGACCATATTTTTTCTTAGTGACGGCATTTTTTTTTTTCTTTTTTATTGACCAAGATCGAAATTTACCGACATATCGATAGTTCCTTTGACTAAATTCATCATTAATAATCAATAATCGTGAAATCATGCCGAAAATTGCAGTCGGATATCTTAGAACTTAGAGGAGTTGAAGGCTATGGAGACATTAAAAAAAAATTGGAATTGCAATAAAATTAGAACCAGCCTATCGATTCTCGCCAAATTTGGTATACATCATGATTTGACGATAGTCCATTTACATACAATATTTCAACCCGATATCTCTTAATTTGCAAAAGTTATAGCGTGAAAACGATATTTTCCGAATTTTCAAAATGCTGTAAAATTTGAATTTCCCACCCGATTTGCGTCAACTACAATCTCAAACGTTGGTAAATGATAGTCCACTTGCATGCCAAATTTGACGAAGGTACATCTATAATTACGACAGTTATCGTGCTTACAAGGAAATCTGTACACACACGCACATACAGACATTTTTTTCTAAACCACTTTTCTCGACGTTTTGGACCATTCTGAGTGTCATAGCATTAAAATCTAGAAAAAAAAAGAAAAAAAAAACGGTTTTTCACGAAAACAAAGCTTTCTCTATGAGGAAGCAAAAAAATTGAAGCAATAAATAAAAATTCTAGTTGACGATTTAAACTAATTGAACAAATCGATTCTCCTTCCGGTCTGTCTGTCTGTATGTCTGTCTGTATCTCTCTGTCCCTCTGTGTCCCTCTTTCTCTCTCACTGTGAGGTGTCTAATCAGTGGGCGTTCTGCGGGCTTGTGATTGGTGTGTGGGCGTTATCCTCGGATTCCTATTGGTCGAAGCAGGGGGAGATCCTAGAACCTCGAGCGTCTTCTCTGCACTGATCCCCGGGTTACGCGTAATCGGGGCTCTCCGATTCGCTGAACGAACTCCATAGCATTTTGTAGCATACACTCTCTGCTGGAGCTTAACGCCACACAATGAGATACAATCAATACATGCTCTACCATTAAAGGGAAATAAAGCAAAAAATCAGCGAGTTTACAAATGAAATAATAAGTCAAACTAAAAATTAGTATCTATTTGAAAATTTCGACATTTTTAAAATCATTGCATATAAAAAATTAACATTTACTTTTTTTTAAAATACTGAACTTTTTCGCTCGTAAACCACTAAATGTTATAAATAAATAAATAAATAAATGTCGCTCATCGATACGAAACTAGCCAATTTATATTAAATTAGATAATCAGTCGAATTAAAAATTGACCGACCATTTTATCGCTTCGAAATGTTTTAAAAATATTATTGTATAAATAACAACAATTTGCTGAAAAGAAAAAATGTACTAACTCTTAAAAAGTGGTCAATTATTGAAAAATATCTTTTTTATTTTCAACTCCGTTCATTTTTCACTCTCAAAAAACTGCATTTTATTTAACTAAATTTAAGTTCAGATGAAGATAAAGGCTTTAATTTTCATTGTTAAACTTTCAGTTCCGTTAAAAAAAATCTTAATCTATAAATTAAACAATCAAACTAAAAATGATCGGATTAATCTACAAATTAAGCGATATAATTATTGAGCAAAAAACTGAATAAATCTCGAAGAATTTTTAATTAGCGGTTTAAATAATTACCCCTCGACCGTCTTGATTGTAGGTGTTCATAAATATCTGAATTTTATTTTTCTAGAAAAGCAGATGAAATTTCTACCAAAATTTGGTAAGGAATTAATTCCCGTGTGACTTATTTCTCGCCTCGCGTTTATACTTTTTCTCGCATTTCGGACGAATCTGATCCTGAGGACTGTATAGTTTATAAGCATGGGCCAAGCGTTGATCAAGGCGTCGACGTCTCGCGCCTCGCGCTCAACAGATCAAACGAGCATTTGCCGAGCCTGGAGACGCGATCCAAGGCTTTATCAGCGATCTCAAAGGTCGAGGAAGAACCCCATTGCTGGTCCCACGTTCTCACTGTATTTCACTCACCCCGAGCCTTATACATTTCGTTTTCAAGACGTCAGGAAGAGCTCAGAGATTTTAAGGAGGTTCGACTGTTTCACACTAGTCAAATCGGTGGAACGATTTGGTAATCATTTCATTAAAGTTTAATGCATTAAATAACTGTAGTGGAGCGTTCCCTTAACCGAGAGAAAAATTAATAGTGCCGGATTTGCATAAAGATTAACGGATTACCGTTACTTGCCGATGGGATACATATTCGTTCAGTTTTTTCCAAGAATAATCTATAATTTTTTGCCAATTTTGATGAGTGATGACTCATTACTTTTCTTAAAAGATGTTCTACAAATTGACCGCCTGGATATTTTTATATTATTTATCATTTAATAATTACAGCCATTTGTTTATGAAAGTATTTTGATTTGCGTTAAACAACAGGCTCTAATTATTAAAAAATCAATACTACTATCAATACAATGTTTTAAAAACATTGTTAAAATTTTTTTTCCAATTCTTTTAACGAGAAATTTACATAATTTTAGGTACTAGCTTTTTAGATTATTGATTATGATGCCCCAATAAATATGAAAAATAATAATAATAATTGATGTATTTATCGGCGATTTAAGAAATTTAAGAAGATTACTATATTTCACTCACCCTCAGCCTTAATTTCATGATTCTTAAGGCTTACGAACGGGGTCACAGATTTCAATACAATTTTTTATAATTTTTTTTTACTATATCCATCAATTTTTATTTGAATTTTAACTGCATAATTTGAACCTCATTGACGCCCAGTGTCAAGAGCCTCGCTAATAGTATAATCTCGGGAGTCGCGGCTCTTATAACGTATCAAACGTCCCACGTTACTTCTTCTCTTCCTCATCTTGCGCCAAATTTGGCGCTTCGATGGGCAAATCGGCCAAGAACCGTTCGCAACATCGTGCGCAACATCGCCAAGAGAAATATAAACTCACGTGAAATTGGAATTTATATTTTCATGACTAATAGACAACGTACCACCCAATCGGACAATTTTTGTTGTTGGATTAGTGTCATTGAACGAGAAATCGATTTTAAAGTGATTTTTTGCTTCCTTATAGAGGAAGCTTTGTTTTCGTGAAAATTTCTTTTTTCGATATTTTCATGTCGGTACACTCAAAATGGTCCAAAACATCGAGAAAAGTGACTTAGAAAAAACCACTGTGTGTGTGTGTGTGTGTGTGTAGATTTCCTTCTAAGCATGATAACTGTCGTAATTATAGATGTATCTTCCTCAAATTTGGCATGCAAGTGGGCTGTCATACACCAACGTTTCGGATTGTAATTGACACAAATCGGCTAAAAAATACAACCTTTACAGCATTTTGAAAATTTTGAAAATATTGTTTTCACGTTATAACTTTCGCAAATTAAGAGAAATCGGGCTGAAATATTGTACGTAAATGGACTACCATCAAACCATGATGTATAACAAATTTGGCGAGTATCGATATGGTGGTTCTAATTTTATTGCAATTTCAATTTTTTTTAAAGGTCTCCAAAGACTTCAACTCCTGTAAACTTTGAGATATCCGAGTACAATTTTCCACATGGTTTCGTGATTATTGATTATTAATGATGAATTTAGTTGAAGGAACTATCGATATGTCGGTAAATTTAGATTTTGGCGAAAAAAAAGGAAAAAAGTGCCGTCACGAAAAAAAAAATTGAAATTTTTCACAGATTTATCTTAAATTTTATTCACATATGGACTATCATCGAAAAATATTTGAGTACAAATTTGACGCCGATCTGTCCAGCTGTTCAAATTTTATGGCTTTTTGAAGTTCTCGAAAAATCTCATTCTCGCACTGGCTCATGCAAATTATACCAGGATCTAATTTGGTCCACATATGGACTACCATGGTACAATATTCTAGTACAAATTTGAGAGAAATCGGTTACATGATTAAAATTCTTCGACACTTTGAATTTTTCGAAAAATGTCTAGAGCCCACGGAAAAAAAGGCTTGGTTGGAACAACCAAGTGCCTTGGTTATATATGCGCCAGACAATTAATTGGTTAGACCAACCAAGTTATTTGTTAGGCTACCAATTTCTTGGTTGGTCTAACCAATTAATTGTCTGGCGCATATATAACCAAGGCACTTGGTTGTTCCAACCAAGCCTTTTTTTCCGTGCCTAAAGAAGCCTGCAAAGTAGAACTTTGCAAATTGCTTCCTCATTATTTTTCGCTTTTTACAAATCTTCGTTTATGTGGAAGCCAAAATCGATTAACATACTTCCTCATAGAGATATCCCGAGTCAAAATTTAAACCCTCGATTAGCCCTCCGGGAATCCCAAATCCTTTGACGAGGCAAAAGCCGACGCCGGTTTCACCCTCCGTACAGCCGACAGTGACCCTGCTTGGAGGTTCAACCGTTGTTTGCCACCATCCGTAGAGACTTCCTCACTCCGTGTAGAGCCTTCGCCAGCCTACTCGCCCTATCCATAGACCCTCCTACGACCTACTCACCCTAAATGAGGTATAGAACCCCCGTTGAGCCTGTGTAACCTATTGAAATCCAAATAACTCTGCTTAAGCTACAAACATAGAAAAAAAAGTGCCCTGATGAAAACTCACGAAGAGTTCAACATCTTATTGTTGTGAGTAATATATTTTGAGCAATGCAAGCCAATTCACTCGTTACGATAAATCCAGAAAAAGTTGCTTACTCATTATTGTACTTTCTTCACATGTAATTGTACTGTGATTCTACTGATAAAGCTATATCTTTCTTGAGGCTTCGAGCCAATAATCTTTTTTTCTTTCTATTTTTTCTTTATCTTTTTCCCTACTTTATTAAACGATTCATATTTCGGACCAAAATCGATCAGATTCACATGCAAGAAGATATAGATGTATCTGAATCTAATTTGATTTTGTCTTTAATTTTAAAAAAGCAATATTAATAATTTCTAAGAAAATAGGAAACAACTTTTTGACTTCGTTGGTATGTCACATTTTAATAAGAGATTGTTTCTTTTATCGAAAAAAAAATTTACATTAACATATTTTTATTAAATAAAAATATATTATATCTATGATGTTTAGGTTAACGGAGGGTATAATAGTGTATGTGGAAGGAACTTTCGCAGGGTCAACAAAGGGTATGGGGGTTTCTGTGATAGGCTCAGCGGATGGTTTGGGAGATTCAGCGGTAGGCTCAACGGAGGGTCTGGGAGATTCTGCGGTAGGCTCAACGGGGGGGGGGGGGGGGGGTCTGGGAGGTTCTATGAAGGTTTGTTAGGGTCTACTTCACCCTCCGTGACCTCTGTTAAGTCGAGATGTTTACTTTCTGCCATTTGGGGAGTCTGGTAGGCTGAAATTCAAATGTTAACCAATGCGCGATACCCTCCTTTCACCCTGCAGACTGCCTTCTTTCACCCTCCAGACTACGGCAATAGATCTCAGGCATTTTAGGTTAAAAGGAGAGTAAAAATTTCGACTCGGGCAGCTTTGTAAAAAGCGAAAAATAATGAGGAAGCAATTTGCAAAATTCTACTTTGCAGGCTTGTTTCTTCAATTTATGTAGAAGAATTAAATGAATAATATCGCCTATGATTAATTAAATTTTATAATAAAATATTATAAAAAAATCATTTTGCTTATATCGAAGTTAACGGAAAAATTTATAAGCTTAGCAATAATAGTGATAAAATATCGCTGCATGATAATGGATACAAATTATTGTAAACAATAACAATATTTTTAACTATGATGTATTCTATGGGTCACAGAATAATGATAAAATGTATGCCAAATATTAAAAAAAAAAAAATAAAGCAGAATATTTTAAGTAACAATAATCTAAAAATAATCCAAATTTATTTGCAATTTAAAAAATAATAATCACTCAGAATTAATGTATCAAAACTTCCTGACGTGCGTTCAAAAATTTTGAGTATCCGATTTCTTCTTTATTAGCCAACAGTGACAGTCATACACTTGATACATCAATTATAAGATAAACATGACTCTTGTCAGCTATCATGAAAATAGCCTTATGATTCCCGGCTCGAAATTAACTTGTACAGCCGGGCATACTCTCTTCATTTTCTGTTAATCTCCCAGCGAGATCGGAATATCCTGGTCTCTCGAAGCTTACTTGCCTCTCTCTTTCTCTCTCTCTCTCTCTCTCTCTCTCTCTCTCTCTCTCTCTCTCTCTCACTCTCAGAAACGAGATTCTTTTTCCTTTCGAGATATTTAGTAGCCTCTCGGTCGAGATATCGCGTTTAATATCTGAAGCAAACGCTCGCCAGCGCTTCTTTACACACAAATGCACATACATGTATAAATAGGATTTTCCATGTCAACTCGACCAAAAGCCGAAGCTTTTCGAATTGGAATGTCGAATTTGGAACGCCATTTTTTTAAATGTTCTTCTTCTAATGAAATAATAAAAAATGTGCGCAACATTTTTTTTCACATTTTTTTTACTGCCGTTTTTTAAATTATAAATATTTGAAGATAAACTAAAAAAAAACAGTTCGGCATGCATTTTTCAAATGTTATTCTTCTATTAAAATAATGAAAAATGTAAGCAACATTTTTTTCAGATTTTTTTACTTATGTTTTTTAAAATTATAAATGTTTGAAGCTAAATTAAAAAAAACGCCTTGTTTTTTAAAAAATGTTCTGCATGTATTTTTCATATATAAGAATATATAAGAAGAATAATATAAAAAATCGCTGACCAAATTTGACAACGTAAGGTTCGGCCGTTGATCAGATTGGCATGGAATGGCCCATATACTATGTTTTATACTACAATTCTGGGCCGAGTAATGCGTACGCACTGGCGATGTACACTGGCGCATATAAACACGCTTATAAATAAATATATTCGTGGGTAGGTATGCGCTGCCCTTAAGAGTGTTTGCATACAATATATATGGGGTATTCCTGGCAAGCTCAGAAAGCATTCAACTCTGACCCCTTCCAATTCGCTCCGTAATTTTTTATACTATTCTACATGCTCGAAAAGACACTTTTAATATTTTTTAATGAAACTTTTTTTTCATGAATTTTTTTAATACAAATATAGCGCCCCAATTTAAATATTTGGAATTGTTCTCAAAAATCCTGTATCAGATATCAACATTTTTGATATCTATTTGTCGTTTTTTCAAGCGATTTTTTCAAAAACGAAAGGTGTTAATAATGGAAAGAAATTAAACAAGATGTCAGTTCATGGTCGGTTGTTGCGTAAACATTTTATACGTAACGCAAGATTATTTTAGAAATTTAACTGAAACTTTTTTCTATTATAATAATGAGTTATTGAAATGGAAAATGAAGTGCGACAATTTTAACTCTCGATTTATAAATTTCTCAAATTCAACCATTAACCGACTATTCTTGGCCACGATGAAACGTTGGTTTACGATTTAATATGACAAAATAATCATAATTCCAACACTGAGCTGAGTACAGCGATGGTTGACTTTTGGTTAATTTTCGTGAGACTATTATTTTACGATCGGTTCTGAAAAATCGATCAAAAGCCAACTATCGTTATACTCAGCTCAGGGTTGGAATTATGATTATTTTATCTTACACAACCGTAAACCAACATTTCATTTCATATAATTTTTTTTTATATCGATAAAAGAAAGCTTCAGCAAAATAGCTCAAAAATGTTGATATCTAATACAAGATTTTTGAGAATAATTTTGAATTGAAGCGCAAAATTTTATTTAAGAAATTCATGAAAAAAAAAAGATTCAGTCAGAAAAATCTTTGAATATATATATATATATAGAAAAATCTTTGAATATATATATATATATATATATATATATATATATATATATATATATATATATATATATTCAAAGATTTTTCTGACTGAATCTTTTTTTTTTCATGAATTTCTTAAATAAAATTTTGCGCTTCAATTAAAAATTATTCTCAAAAATCTTGTATTAGATATCAACATTTTTGAGCTATTTTGCTGAAGCTTTTCTTTAGAAAAATAGAAAAATCTTTGAATATATATATATATATATATATTCAAAGATTTTTCTGACTGAATCTTTTTTTTTTCATGAATTTCTTAAATAAAATTTTGCGCTTCAATTAAAAATTATTCTCAAAAATCTTGTATTAGATATCAACATTTTTGAGCTATTTTGCTGAAGCTTTTCTTTTATCGATATAAAAAAAAATTATATGAAATGAAATGGTGGTTTACGGTTGTGTAAGATAAAATAATCATAATTCCAACCCTGAGCTGAGTATAACGATAGAGATATATATATCTCTCTATATTATAAAAAGATCTCGCCGCCGCCGCCGCCGCCGTGTCAAGAATCGAGGGACTTAGAATAATTCGGGCTCAGGGCTTGGTGGAAGGGGGGGGAAGGGGGGGGGGGGGTTCACCCTACGGGGGGCACCCTTCGGAGGTGGCACCCTTGGGTAGGGGGCGATTGCGAGCGCGCGCAGCGCGCGAGCCACAATAAAATCCTAGTATATATATATATATATCTATATTATAAAAAGATCTCGCCGCCGCCGCCGCCGCCGCCGTGTCAAGAATCGAGGGACTTAGAAAAATTTCAGGGGTCTTTCCCATACTTCCTGGAGGTCTTTCCCATACTTCCTGGAGGTCTTTCCCATACATCCCAGGGAGTCTTTCCCATACTTCCCGGAGGTCTTTCCCATACTTCCCGGGAGTCTTTCCCATACTTCCTGGAGGTCTTTCTCATACTTCCCGGGAGTCTTTCCGATACTTCCTGGAGGTCTTTCCCATACTTCCTGGAGGTCTTTCCCATACTTCCTGGAGGTCTTTCCCATACTTCCCGGGAGTCTTTCCCATACTTTCTGGAGGTCTTTCCCATACATCCCAGGGAGTCTTTCCCATACTTCCTGGAGGTTTTTCTCATACTTCCCGGGAGTCTTTCCCATACTTCCTGGAGGTCTTTCCCATACTTCCCGGGAGTCTTTCCTATACTTCCTAGAGGTCTTTGGGGAGATTGCACTTTTTTGGGGGAGATTGCGAGCGCGCGCAGCGCGCGAGCCACAATAAAATCCTAGTATATATATATATATATATTCAAAGATTACCTCAGGAATACCCCATATATATATATATATGGGGTATTCCTGGCCAACGCTGCATAATTTTTTATACTATTCTATATGCTCGAAAAAGCACTTTTACATTTTTCAAAGATTTTTTTGACTGAATCTTTTATATATATATATACATGTCTACAATGCAGTAAAATGTAATATAGTTTGCTATTGGGCTTATATACAGTGAGTGTCTTCCTCCTTCCTTCTACCTTTCTTTCATTCTTTCGTTCTCTCTCTTTCTGTCCACAGCGACTACAATCTCGTCGCTACATCGCCGCCCGATGTATCATCTTACGCGCGGTGCTAAAGGCGATGACTTTATCACCGATCCGGGCAATCATTCACCTCGTTGAGTCCTCGCGCTGAGCTCGCGTGGCAAGCCCTCTCCACCTCTCTCCATCACTACTTTCCAGCTTATTTTCTCGGGTCATTCTCACCCGCGCTCTTAAGATTCGAAGCACTGCCCCATATACCATCAGATATTCGATGTATATTGAAACAAATTGAGATTTTGGGTCTTTTGGAAAGTGTATGGAAAGTACTCTACCTTGACGCATTAGACTTTCCAAATCTCGATTATGGTAGGAATTCTTATTATCGGAGGGAGGAATTTCGTGTACTGGACCAGAAAGCAGATAAGTTTGTATGAGGAAATAAACCTCAGATATCCCTTTAAGCAACAAGGCAGGATATTTAGATCATCATCGGTTTGTTGTTGTGGGATGATGAGGAATGAATCGCAAATGCGCGAATGAATTTCATGAGGATACCTCGATGAATTCGATGAACATAAGTATGATAGGGTTGATGCGGGAAAATCCCGAGATTAATACAAAAGGATGACTCTAAAGTTCACGGAGAGGACTGGCGTCGTCGCGTGGAGCGTCTACGCTCATAAACAAATGATTTTAATTCTCGCGTACTTCTATGCACGCTATTTTAACCGATGTTTGATAGTTTATTCCTGAGACGAGTACACAAGTGCATTCAACGTCATCATAGGAATTGTATTACTATGAAATTACTCAATTTAGGAGGTAGTTGATTGAGGAATTAGGTACTTGAATAGATTTGTTATTATCCAGGGATGTTTATCAAAAGTAGGCGGTTTGCTACAAGGGAAGAGTGAAGGATTCTCAATGCATCAAGTAAACAGAAGCGTCTGTGCTTAAGGGGGACAACACGTCTTGATTCACTATCGGCCTAGCTCTGTCTTCTGCCAAACTTTACTCTAATTGCTTTTATAACTATCGTGCAAGTACATTATTAATGGTCGTGAGTTGGGCTATCTCCAGGAGTTCTCTAAAAGAAACGACGAAAAATAAGACAATTGCCGACTATTATATCAGCAAGAGTTTATTACTAATATGTGACAATTTAATTAATAAATCCCTTTAAATCTATAAAAGCGTGACTCGATACGTCAGCGTATAGCCGACGTGCAAAAGAAAGTTTAAATGCTCGAAGCTCTTAATTACGAAGGCTTCCGTAATTTCGAGAGATTTATTGTAGCTCAAATGCTCAGATTTAAATTCGTTGGTATGTGTGTGTGAGAAAGTGCGTGAGCTTGGCGTCCGCCAGGCTCTAGTAGATCATATGCGAGACACGGCTAAGTGTTGGTGCGATACCAAGGCCTGCGCGTATATTCGGGTATGGAGCTTTGTTTACCTCAGTTTTTCTACAGGTACCGTCGATAGACAGTACCGGGAGAATAAATTCGGTAGCTCTCTTAGTAGTGGTCGTGTGGGTGAGATCCCTGACCACTGCCAAGGAAGTTTACGAAGATGAGGCAAAGGAGAGATGGATATACCAGTGTCGTTGCAATAACGAGGCCGGTATTTCAAATAGTGGAGTTAGATTGGGGTTGTAGGTGTCGTTGCAATAACGAGGCTTACAGGAAGCGTGGATTAATGCGGTTTCTTGGGTTTTTAACTGGAATATGTGTCAATGCAATATTGAGGCCTATGTAAACTATTGGTACGGTGGAAGTAGGTGTCGATGCAATATCGAGGCCTACAGGATGTTTTTAAAGGCGGAAAAAGATAGGACGATATTCTAACGAATATTTTGACGGAACATTGAGGATAGAAAAGATGAGAAGAAACTGTGCGTGTTAGCGCAATGCTAAGGCACACAGGAGCTGCGCGTGCTCACGGGAAAAACCGAAAGTGTGAGTGCAATACTCAGGCAATCGGGCGAGCTGGGCTGTGCTCAAGGAAACTCTTAAGGTAGTATGAGCGGAGTACCTAGTCAATAGAAAGTCCATATTTTTTATTATGGGGAAAAAGCGAAGTATCACACATTTCGCTATTTTTAAAATCACAATATAAAGAGAGAAAAATGATGAAGTGTGTGTGATGATAAGGTGTGTATATTTATAAAACGGTAGTAGTTTAAATAAGAGTGTCATTTGACTCAGATTGTCCAGCCAGCCGCCATTTGGCCAATCAAGGAACGCGTGGCTACGCTATAGTCGACTGTTTTCCGGCAGTTTGATGCCGGTTCGCGAAAACTCGTCAATTTAATCGATGATATCTGTTCGAAATATTCGGTAACATATATTTTTTAAGGGACGTACGTGTTCGTAGCAGTTTTCTCGGTATTTCGAGCTTTTATTTACGGAGGTGTCTGAATTTGAAGAATGGTTATTTCGGTCTCAAACTGTTATCAGGGCAATTTCCGTATATAACATGTACTAAATTTCCCAATTTTGCACATTAACTATTATTGTAAATGGTCGGTAAAATGTTTTGAAATTTTACAGACAGCATCCTCTGAACCTATTCTATAGCATATTAAAAAATCACTTTTCTCTCTGATCGTGAGGTTTATGCTCATACTACCTTAACAAGTGTCAATGCAATATTGAGGCCTGTAAGAGTCGAAATATAATAATAAGTCTTAATACTAGAGGGTCCTTTACGCAGGATAGTTGGGTGTTTAATGAGAGAAGATCGTAGCGAGTGGCTGGCTTTTATACTGCTCGCCCCCCCCCCCCCCCCCCCCTACCAGAGAGGCTGACAACTGCCATCCGTTTGATCGTTGATCGGTTTGAATCCGCGAGTTTCTACGACGCGGTGTATGTGCTCCAGCCGTTGTGGTCTAATACTCAACGGTTGAACGGAACGTTATTTTCAAGTTTCTCGCCGGGGGTAAGGCGTTCCGTTACAATATCCATTTTAGGTCCTTAATGTGAAAAGTATATCTTGTATATTCTATGGATATTTATTCTATATACATGCAGGTATATACACGCATGAATATCAAGAACACATTCTATGTACATACTTGAATAATATGAATTTGAGCGCAGGTACGGACACATTCGTAAGATATTTCATGTATATGCAATCCATGGAACATAGGAAGAAAATTAAATGTCCACGAATTAATTTACTAAGGACGTACCCATATAGCATTTTCACATACATTGCATATACATCGTATAAACATTTGCGGATATACAATGTCCTATGTATATGAAATTTATCTGTAAAGGAGACACTTATTCATGTACATCGAACATACACTGGATATCCATGAGGATATACATATTATGTGCACCGTATGTGCACTTATGTCCTGTCTAAAAAAAACGGAAAAATTAATTACAAAATAATTATCTGCATTTTTTAAAATCATTGTGTCTCACGAAGATTAAAAATAAAATTGAGTTCTTCGCAACTACTGAAGAATTGTTTTTTATTCGAAAAAATTTTTTTTTCTAAGTGCCTCGTAGGTCAGTACTTGGATGGGTGACCGCGCCAGGGTTGAAATTTTTGGACTCCCGCAAGGATCAGTACTTGCATTCGTGATCGTTCCGCATCCGAGTTTCTCCAAGTTCACCAAATTCAGTGCTTGGATGGGTGACCGCCTAACGGCCGAATTTTCCAATGTCCCTTAAGGGTCAGTACATTGATAGGTGACCCACTGTGTTAATATTTTATATATTTCGGTCGCAACCCTCTAAATGAATGTAGTCTTGACGCGTTTTTATTTTTAGTATACTTCAAATAGACAATAAAAATAAAAATTTTCTAAGATGTCAATGGCCGAGTGGGCTAAGGCACCTGGCAGTCACCCAGAGGATCCAGGTTCGATTCCCACCAACAACAAATAAATTCACATGTGTTTTTTTCAGCAATAAATATGTACCGATCGATGCAACAATTCCGAATATCCAACTAAAAGTGCAAGATACACCGAATTCAATGAACGCAGATAATTATTTTGTAATTAATTTTTCCGTTTTTTTAGACAGGTCATATATGTACATACGGTGCACATAATATGTATATCCTCATGGATATCCAGTGTACGTTCCATGTACATGAATAGGTGTCTCCTTTACAGATAGATTTCATATACATATGATCTGATACGACGTGCATACGTATATACATAGGACATTCTATATCCGCAAATGTTTATACGATGTATATGCAATGTATGTGAAAATGCTATATGGGTGTTTAGTTGTAACAATTATCTATTTGAACTCACCCTTTTGTATCTTCACTTAATAAATCATTTTTGTGCTAATAATATTTTTATCAAAGAAAGTTTTAAAAAACGATGCAAAGTAGAACTCTGCACATTGCTTCCTCATTAATTTTCGTCTTTCGCAAAGCCGCCTCTATGTGGAAGTTTCTTTATTTTGTTTTTGGCTTCCTCATAGAGTAAGCTTTGCGAAAGGTGCAAATTATTGGCAAAGCAATGTGCAAAGTTCTACTTTGCATCCTTATTTTAAATACCAATTTTTTAATTTCAAATTTATAGAAATTTGAATCTTGAAGAAATATATTATATAACAATATATAATAATATTAAATTGTAACCATGTACAATGCCAAAAATAAACTATAGTTATAAAATTGAAGAAATGCATCACCTTGAATAAGAAACTATTCAAAATCGCGTAAAATCCGCACCTTTTTACCGATCATCACCAAATTTGATACGTGGCGGGGCTGAATGTTATTTTTCCTGGGTAGAAAATTTCAGTCGATTTGTCAACATTTTACCTGAATTAGAGCAAAACGAAAATTTTTCGAAAAATTCAGAGTCTCATAAAAACCGAACTGCTTTACCGATTTGACTCACATTCAATCCCAAAGGCCGCATAACTTTGGTCAATTTTAATACGAAATTTCAACCCGATAGCTAAAAATTCGTTCGCGCTACAGCGTTTATGGCCGTTTTTCAAAATTTCAAAATGTTTGTAAAACCAAAATGCGTTAATCGATTTAGCATGTTGTTCAAATTTCAGCTGATTCGGTCGAATAATTTACAAGGTACGGTTAATTAAATTTCTATATTTTCATCTAGCATATTTATAGCTGAATAGACTCAATAAATTTCTATGTTTCCATACACAAAGTGTTTGTGCGTGGAAATATAGACATTGAGTCCATCTAGCCACAAATATGCTAGAAATAAAAATGAATTTCGAAAAGAAAGTTGAATAATGAACGTTTATATTCGAAATATATTTTGACATGTAAATAATCCACAATTCAATTTTCATTGGCAATGAAAGTCTGAATCGTATCGAAAACCCAAAGATATAGAAGTTGAGTGCTTGTAACACGGGTGTTACACGGAAGAAGGCATATGTCGTGTACGGAAATTGCGTGAACATGGCATTGTCCAGATCATATAACAAGAGTCTATGGAAAATCGCGTATGGGTGCTGCATGAACTTTTTGCCCATCGGACGTTCGTGCTCGCGGCCCACGATCAACAGAGGGCGTTCGGAGACTTGGTTCGCGCGTTACACGTCGTTCCCGGGATTTTATCGAAAACCCCGTAAAACTCGGACGTTTACGATCGACCGAGGGACACCTACTCTACGCCGGCTCTCGCGAGCAGTGTCTCATCGCCTATATGCACGGTGGGTCCTCCTCACGTCTATACACATACCTAAGGGTCATTCCACACCAAGTGGGCCACCCAATTTGCATTGTAAAAAAAATCTGCTTGAAAATTAAGCTACCGGTATCGGAAGTTTTTATTCACAAACCGGCTCTTAACTTTCAAACACAAATGTATTGAAAATTCCGGATTAGTACACACGAAAACAATTTCAATGATATTGGATTAGCAGTAGCTCTGTACTTTAAATTTAATACACATACTTCAAATATTTCTGATTATTGTACATAAAATTAATGTACGTTATAAGTCTGTTGTTAGAAAGCGGTATTTGAAAATTCAAGCACATATGTATTAGAAATATAAAATGGGCGTGAAAAAAAAAAATAAAATAAAAAATAGAAATATTACACTGTAAAAAATGTTTGTTTGAAAATTAATATACAGTATATAAAGCTCGGATGAATATACCGTTATATTAATTTTCAGATGCATTCGTCATTGACAAATACGATATTTGTATATTAAAATAATCACGTACTGTAATTTTCAAATACCAGTATCGGAGAATTCTTATACGATTTTTAAATTTACTATAAAAGTATATTAATATGGAATTCACATACCCGTTTCGTAAATCTCATATCGTTTTGTATATTAAATTCTCTTGCATTTTTAACAGTGTATGTCAGCGGAAATTGTTGGCTATTAGTTTTCGCCAAAGAAAAACGCTACCAACTACGCTATCAACGACTTAGTAATTTTGGATTTCTAAATAGCATAAAAGTTGTGCAACTATTATTCTCTCAAGCATATTTATCATTGACATAACAAAATGTTAAATTGATTGCAATCGGAGCGTGTAATGTGTTTGGAAATATTTTCAAATGAACATAATTTTTTAAAAGAAGCTCAGGTATCTGGATTGTAATTTATTTATCACTGTACTTGAGAAGATTTGTGAACTTCAACTTCATATTGTATTTCTGAAATACCGAAATTTGAATTTACAAGGTGTGATCTTATTTTTTCAATATAAGTACTGAAATTTTCAATCATGTTATTGAAATTTACGGTTTTTTTGTCATTTTCAATTATCAGTGTGAAAGAATTTTCAGTTACTTGCGTGCTTTACTTTTTAAACGAAAATGTCTGAAACCTAAGGTATAATGTATTACTAAATTCAACAATATTTTCTCTCAAATACTTGTAATTTATTTGAACGTTCACTTGACAACTTTTCTAGTTATACATAAACTATTGATTAAATTTACTGTCAGGCACATTAATTTCAGAAAAGAATTGGAAATATATAGTACTTGGTACTTGAATGGCAGTTTTAAGTACAATGTTTGTAAATTTCGATATTCGTAAGTACATTTAACGTCCAGTCTTTTTTTACAGTTTAGCACGTTCGTAAAGGGTCTTCATCATTTTTTCAAAATTTCTTTAAAGTATCACGAACATCCATAAATTATTTCAGAATTTTAGCACCATTGGTTTGTCCAAAACTTAATAACGATTTTTTTTATTTAATTTTTTTTTCCAATTCGCTGTTAATATTCAAAATTACCGAACGTACAAAAAATTTGTTTCCGTATAAAATTTAAGTTTTCGAATGTACTTTTGAACTTAAAAATTTCCATAGACGCTCACAATAATTTCCGCCTTTTTTTGACAAAATAACGTAATGATTTTTTTTCTCGTTGAGATAGATCATTCCGATTTTTTTCAAAATCTCACAGAATTTCCATTATTATGCTTACAAAGTACAGAAAATTTGGCGTGATAGCAAACTACTGGACAACTTGGTATAGAATGACCCTTACATCACACTCTCGAGTTCTAGCCTCGTGTCGATCGACTCCTCGCGAGTTTGACCGCTCGAGAGAAAGAGAGTCATTGCAATGACGTTACCGTGAATTAAAAGACATTACGTGGGGGTGGTTAGTGTAGAAAATTATGCGGAAAGGGAAGAACACTTGGATACTGCATACTAAAAAGAAAATGTCATTGGTAAAAAATAATTGGCTCGCGGGTTGCCAAAAATAAGTGTTTTTAAATGAACCCCAGTATTCTTATTCTTACAATCCCATTCATAATAAATTTTATAATAACAATAATTGTAATAAAATATTGTAATATAAAATAGTATAATAAAATATTGTTTTGCCCATTTGAGAGTAATTTTTGCAATCTATTATGGCATTGCAGAAATGAAAAGTGAATTTAAATTGACAATGTTTATTTTCGGCAGCTCGCAAACAAATTGTTTTTTAATCAATGATGTTTTTCTTTTTAAGTGCAGTCGTCAAGAAATTTTAATGCCCTTATTCACAGAATAGGCTTAAGAGGCAAGTGTCATTAACCCCACCACTTTCAAAATTTTCAAACCTATAAACGAGAGGGACAGACTTATAGGTGTGTAACGTAGGGCGACAAAATTCCCACGAATGGATCACTGTTTCTTAAATAAAGACCAATTGTTAGTATGACTCAATAATTACTAAACCTTTAACGAACAATATTGCATAACCACTTTTTTTTCTCAGTGTAAGTAACTGAATTCCATACAAATTAATAGTTGCACGCTCCTTATTTATTGTAAAGACGTGAATAATTTTTTTTAAATTCATTTGAAAATAACTGATCGCCTTAATGATTGCCAAATCTTGTACTCTATAAAAATAATATGTAATTGTATTGTTCGAAGGTAATGATCAGCCTTATCAGATTTGTATTTTAATCAGTCAAGTAAATCATCGAACAATTGAAAAAATACGCTCAAAATTTGTTAAAAATTATTACATACCAGAAAAGTTATTAACATTAGTTGAATTTTTAAAACAATTTTCAATGCCTAAACAGAGGAATTAAAAATAATAATAATAATAATAATAATACACTTAAAGCATCTCGAATGTTGTTATCTAAATAAGAGGAGAAATTTATGGTTGTGATTTTTAAGCAAACTATTATTTACAACAAACGAAAACGAAAAAAAAAAAACAGTTCGATCGTTCAATAAAGACTTAAAAATGTATTCATCGACTTGAAGGATGCAAATCTTGTTACCTGCAGAAATGTTCGCCTACGATCAAAATTATTGCTGTGAGTCGAGGTTTCATGTCACAGTCACGTTTCACCAATTCGCCAATTGAAAAGGTGTCGAAAATGTAACCATAATTGCTTAGAGGATTTTGAACTTTCCAAGGTTTACGAAAACTGGCTTAGCGTGAGAAAATTGGTGAAATTTTCGTCGCGGAAAAACCAGAACTGCCTATTGAAAGGACCGGGAATTGTGGGCCATTCCCGAGCCCTTCGTGTCCAACCCCCGATCGGGAATTCCGACTCTGTCCTACCGTACGCTCAGTCTGTTAATTCCCATATATTGTCTCCAACGGTACAGAACGCTCACGGGTTCCATACGGTGAATATAATATAAGCCCAACGACTAATACTACTACTGCTACTATTACTACTATAACTATATGTAGACGGAGGAATACGACCTCACGACAGAGCAGGTTGTAAGTGCCACACGACTTTATACGCTATATACCAAAACGTGGGCGTTTTCGTGTCGTTGTAATTTCATGGTCAATGACTCCCTGAGACACGTAATATCGAGACGAACGAGCCTTACGCACCTCGAACTTACTCCTAACAATTTTACAAACTGACTTTCAAGTTCAGATATACACAACAAAAACGTACTAATCAAAAAAGTAAGCCAACGAATATTAATGAATGCCAAAGAAAAAAAAAAAAATCGATCAATTGCTTCTTAATCTTAACTGCCAATATTTTCTCCAATGATACATATTTGCTACATTAAACAATATTGCATATTTGCTACATTCACCAATATTGCTTCCTTTCGGAATGGTCGAAAACATCGAGAAAAGTAGTTTGTACGAAATTTCTGTATGTGTCTGTGTGTTTGTGCAGATTTACTTGTAAGCACGATAACTGTCGTAATTTTCGATGGATCTTGACGCAAATCGGTTGGGAAATATAAATCTCACAGCAATTTCAACATTTTGAGAAAATCCTTTTGACGCTACAATTTTCGGAAACTACGAGATATCGGACTGAAATTTTGTACACAAATGGACTAACATTAAACCATGATGTGCACCAAAATTGCCGAAAATCGGTAGAGTGTTTTTTTAATTTTATTGCAATTTCAGTTTTTTTTAACGTCTGTAAATATTTGTACGCCTGGAAATTCTGAGATTTAAAAATTATTCAAAACGAAATAATTTGAGTTACCTTCAAGAGGCTACACTGTAAAAAATACCTGCACATTTAATGTACTTACGAATATGAAATTTACAAACTTTGTACTTGAACCGCCATTCAAATACCAAATACTGTAAATTTCCATTTCCATTTGAATTGTTTTGTAAAGATTTCAGATATTTTCGTTTAAAAAATGAAAACGCAAGTAACTGAAAATTCTTTCACACTGGTTATTGAAAATGACAAATAAACTGTAATTTTCAATAAAACGTGATTGAAAATTTCAGTACTTATATTCAAAAAGTAAGATCGCGCCTTGCAGATTCAAATTTCGGTATTTTAGAAATACAATATAAAGTTGAAGTTGACAAATATTTTCAAGTACAGTCATAAATAAATTACAATCCGGATACATGAGTCTTTTAAAAAAAATATATATTTTTACTTGAAAATATTCCCAAACACATTACACGCTCTGATTGCAATAAATTGAACATTTTGTTATGTCAATGATAAATATGTTTGAGAAATAATAGTTACACAACTTCTATGCTATTTAGATATCGAAAATTACTTTGGTAGCGTACGTGCGTTGTTAGGTACTTAGGTAGTTAGGTCGTAGGTTAAAACCCCGATGTAGGCGAAAAATTTTCTTTGGCGAAAACTAACAGTAACAATAATTTCTGATGACATAATACGTCTGTAAAATAAATGCCCGAGTAGTATTTCTATTTTTTATTTACTGTTTTTACCCACATTTAAAATTCCCAATACTAATGCGCTTGAATTTTTAAATACCGCTCTCCAACAACAGATTTATAACGTACATTAATTTTATGTACAATAATCGGAAATATTTGAAGTATGTACATTAAATTTCGAGTACAGAGCAACTGCTATTCCAATAACATTGAAATTATTTTCTTGTGTACTAATCTAGTATTTTCAACACATTTGTGATTGAAATTTAAGAGACGGTTTGTGAACAAAAACTTCCGGTGCGGATACCTTAATTTCCAAGCAGATTTTTTTTACAGTGAACAAAATAAATTGAGTCACTTTCAAGAGGCTACTATTCGTACTAATAGAGTTGTGAAACATTCTTTTTGAGAATCCATCGACTCTCTCTCTCTCTCTCTCTCTCTCTCTCTCTCTCTCTCTGTCTCTCTCACACACACGCCTTTCTCGTTCGTTCGGGTCACGCCGAGAATCCTGTGCACCATTCGTATCGTAGGAATTCCGGGAAGCTTACATACTCGGGAAGAGGAACACGCGCTTGTCAGGCCACCCACGGGCACCCATAAGTATAATGCGCTCGAGGTGCGCAGCTCGCGCCCGAGAGCAGTATAATCCAGAGGGTTATACGAATACGAACGGTCCGCGCAACCATAAATCGGGATTTTATCTCTGACTGTCGTCTCCCTTCACCTCCCCATTCTCCCGTACAACGCACCGTTGCGCAATTCCGAATTAGATCTTTTTATTTCTCTGCCCAATGATCTTCGCCTCTTCGGGGTACAACACAACACGACTTGGCTTGTTAGGCTCCATCAGATACCGATTTGTCTACGAATTAGTCGACGAATGTTCCTCGCCTCTTTACACAAATTTATCACTACCACATTTTTCTACACAATTCATTATATCCATTCAATGAATTATTTGCCATACAAAAATTCAAATACGCAATGTTTTTATCAATTAATTATTTATCAATTATTATTTATTGAAAACGTAGAAACGATCAACATTCTAAAGTTCAAAAATAGACTTCCTATAGCTGTGAAAAAATGAGAAGAGAAATGAGTCAATCAGCATTAAATTATTGTATAAATGATAGAAAACTGTTTGTTTCATATCAGAATTTTACGATAGATCATGATAATTCTTCCAGTCTAAACACATACGATTTATTCCAATATACTTTCTGTAATTGTGAGTCGATATAAAATTATAGGACCGCTCTATTAATACCTCTTCGATTGCAAACGATCACTGTTGAATCATATATTTACGATATAACACGATACACCACAAATGGATAAAAATTTACAAGTTACGAAACCTAAATTCGATATAAAATATTATAAATCCGTTGGTGCACCATAAATACCGATAATGTATCTATCGTATTTAACCCATTGAAAACGAAAACTATAGGAAACTAATAACAACTATTCAAGTTGTATAATTTGATCAAAGTCCGAATAGATAGAGATGACAACATACGATTAAATCCCATTCAAATACCATCGATCTATATCAAACTCTGCACCCACAGAAATCGGTCTCATGGGTTTATTTAAATCAAATATGGAATCTACTTCAAATAAATACTATTAAAAAATTACCGACACTGATGGTTGTGCGGTCGGTGTACGGCTTTGGCGGTCCCACGAGTTAAGCAGCATTGTTTGCGGCCATAACTTGGATGGGTGACCGTTTAGCCGTGCACCGGCTGGCATATCAATCAGTGAGCGGGAGGTCAGTTTTTCTGAGACCTCGGTGTCTACACTTAAGTACTTTACTTTCGTATATACACCGGGAGACCAGAAAAATATATGGCCGTCTGTACCAGCACGGGTTTTCCGCAGTTTCCCCGTGTTCATGGCGAATGCGGTACAGTGTAGCTAAGTCGGCTGCGGCCGCATGGAAAGTTAGGTTAGCTTAGCGAAGTGCGGGTAGGGAGTGATAGGAGGAAGGGTGAGATGGGCGGTAAAAGTCGATTGAAGCCATACCATGGAAAGAATAAATAAAAATAAAAATAAAAAAATACTATTAAAAATTAATACGATTTATTTGTAAGCAATGAATTCTATTTGATCGAAATGAAGTCCTATTAGGCCAGTCATTAAATAAATTTCTTCATCAGATGAAATTTGTTTAAGTCAAAGAAATCGTATTGACTTAAAGTAAGTTTTATTTAATGACAATCAAATTTTATTAATTTGGAATTTAATTCAAATAAATCGTATTGATTTAAAGTAAGTTTTATTTGATGAAAATAAAATTTTATTTATTTGGTATAGATACCGTATTTGATTCATATAAACCCATCAAACCAATTTCTCTGGTTGTATAGTTTATTTTTAACATGAATGAGTTTTGTCATTGTCGAGTAGTTGGAAAAAATGTTAATTAAAGGCCTCGAAGGTGAAAGAAAAAAGGTGAAAATTAGCTTCTATGGTATGAGGACTCGAGAAAAACGTGGATCCCTGATTAGATCTGCTTAGTAGCACGTGGCAAAGTGCTCGCAAATAATATGCTTGGTAGTCAATACAAGCTTCCATCTAAGTGCGTGCTGGGAAGCAATCCAGACGTCGAACGACGTCTCGCCCACCACTGTCGCTCGTTCCAACAGACCATGAGAGAAATAGACGAAGAAAGAGAGTTCTAGGCTTGGACCTAGGCTGTCGTGTCAATTAAACTTTGAATAATAATTTCGTGGATATATAGGCGGTAACGTAACAACGTTATCGCCCGGTAGGCGTCTACCATAACAATTCGCTATGTCTACTGCTTCTATTTATTCTACTTATTTTATTTTATTTTATGCATAGAATATTTTGCACTCTTGGCTTGATATCTTATCGAATAAATATCAATCGTTTATCTTTTCTCGCAGGAGTCGAGTGGGCTCGCCGACGATGTCAGCGACTGTTGCCGGCAACCAGCAACAGCAGCATCCTCATCAGGAATGGGACATCAATGATTCTAGTGTACCTCGAGTGAGTAACCCTCCCATCAAGTTATTTTGCTTCCTCATAGAGCAAGCTTTCTTTTCGTGCAAACATTTTTTCTTTTTCGACATTTTTATATCAGGACACTAAAAATAGTCCAAAACGTCGAGAAAAGTCGTTCAGAAAAAATGGATGGATGTGCGTGTGTGTGCACGAAGAAAACGGGTTAGTTGAGAAAACTAACCTTTAAATGCTTGGAACGTTAGATGTAGTTTGGTTGGCATTACGAATGGTTGGTTGGCACTGCCAATCGCTTAGTTGGCGCCACCAGTCGGTTGGTTGGCACTACCAATCGCTTAGTTGGCGCCACCAGTCGGTTGGTTGGCACTACCAATCGGTTAGTTGGCGCCACCAATCGGTTGGTTAACATCAATCGGTTAGTTGGCATTACCAATCGGTTGTTTCTGACACGCAATAACTTGCTAATGCCATAGGCTGAAATTTGGCACACAAATGCGGTCGGTCGACGCCATTGGTTATGAAAATTTTCAAAAAAAATTCAAAATTTATTTAACATTGCAATTTTCGAAAAATGTCCGTACGCTGTCCAGCATCCGCGCATTTTGAGCTATTGAGCTAAATTATTTTTTATGAATGTAGCTATGTTAAAGGAGGATCGGTCTTGAATTTGGAATGAATATGTAATAAATTAAAAAAATTTATAAAAACTCCCGACTGTAAAAAAAACTATAAAAATAAACTTTGATTTCAGAAAGTAATCATTGAAAAAAGTAAATTTAAAAAGAATGAAATAATTTTTCCAACACCATTTTAAATATCAAATTATTCAAATTATAATAATTCGTTATTGCATATAATTTTTGTTAAGTATGATCCAGACTCCATTGTGTCTCTAGATATATATGGAACAAACGATTACGATGTTTACGACACGTCTCCCGACTATAGTGACGGCAGGAAACGAATTATTATAATTTGAATAATTTGATATTTAAAATGGTGTTGGAAAAATTATTTCATTCTTTTTAAATTTGCTTTTTTCAATGATTACTTTCTGAAATCAAAGTTTATTTTTATAGTTTTTTTTACAGTCGGGAGTTTTTTTAAATTTTTTTAATTTATTTTTATTATAGTTTTTTTTACAGTCGGGAGTTTTTTTTAAATTTTTTCTTTTAATCGAAGCGTGCGTGATAACGGAAGTGTGGCGAACGCCTATTTTCGTGAAGTTTCGCATCACTATTAGACGTAGACATTTTTTGCAAAAAAATGCTATCGATAGACATTTTTTGCAAAAAAATGCTATCGATAGACATTTTTTGCAAAAAAATGCTGCCAAAAGAAATTTTTTCCAAAAAAATGCTTTCGATAGACTTTTTTGCAAAAAAAAAGCTATCGATAGACATTTTTTGCAAAGAATTGCTATCGATGCACATTTTTTGCAAAAAAAAAAAACTATCGATAGACATTTTTTGCAAAGAATTGCTATTAATGCACATTTTTTGCAAAGAAATGCTATCGATACACAGGATGCCACACTCATCTTAGAATGTACTCTTCGATAGATGAAATAAGACACCGAACACTATAACCTCAAACCGTCTTAATTTTATCAACTGTAATCTCAAACTGTATTAACCATATCAACTGTAACCCCAAACTGTATCAATTTCATCAAGCATAACGTCAAACCGCATTAATTTTATCGACTATATGTCCATTCATTGCATTTTTAATAATAGAAAAAATGACGTTTAAGTACGGTGCATATTATTATCACTAACGACAGTGTGTCGTGTAGCAGACAGCAATATGCGAATTAAATATTTGTATGATGAGAAGTTAACCGCAGACGATAATTCGAATGCATAATGGCGGGCGTTCGATATATACGAAACACTATTTTTGTAAAATGTTTTTATCTCTACGAGGAAATACCTGATTCTAATTATTTGTTGAAAAGAACATAGACGATCGACCATAGAATCTATGTATCAAATTTGGTTAAGTAATTTTGTTCCGTTTGCGAGAACACCGGAGACAACGAAATCGCTGAAATCAGCTGATCGCAGTGAAACGCATAACTCCCGTCTTTTGCCCCTGTGGGGCAGTCGGGAGTTAAAAATGTGAATATGTAAAAAAGTTCGGTTTTTATGGGGTTTTGAATTTTTCAAAAAATATTCGTTTTGCTCTAACTCACGTAAAATCTGACCAAATCAACTGAAATTTTCTACAGATGTAAAATAATATTCAATTTTACTACTTACCAAATTTGGTCGTGATCGGTAAAGCGGTTTGGATTTTACGTGATTTTAAATTTTTCAAGAATTATATAGGTAAAGAAAAAAGTTGCAAAGTAGAACTTTGCACATTGTGTTATAATTTATTGTCATTTTTTACAAAGCTTCTTCTATTAGGAAACCAAAATTAATAAATAAGCTTACTCATAGAGGTGGGTTTGTGAAAAATGAATATTAATGAGGAAGCAATGTGTAAAGTTCTACTTTGCACTTGGTTAATGTACAGAAATAGACAAACAAGAATATGTGGTCAATTTCGCCTACTTTTTAAATAAAACTCAAGTACATATTTTTGCAGAAAATAAAAGTAGAACAATAATAAAGATTCTAACTTTTCCAAATCTTGAATTTTTGTTTCATATTGACTTTTTTTAATTTTTCACAAATATGGAAAAAAACGTTATACACAGTTTTTCAACTTTTTCCATATAATTCGTAAAATTCCGAAAAGTCACAGAAATTAAGAAATAATATTCCACGTTTACAATTTATAGAATCGAGCGTTCGTAACATTTTCTTTGAAATTGGGAGAAACCCTTTTTTTTTAATGAGTTTATTACCATCGTGTTCGACGGCAACAAAGGCATGCGATAGAATAAAGTGGCAAGGCTTTCTCTCCCTCATGGGGAAATCCTAATTTCATTGAAATCACTGGCATTGTGTTCCGAAAAATTCCCCGGGCCCTTTCGGGCCTCGAATTAGTCTTTAAACTTTGACTCCAATAGAATACAGTAAAATAGTGCACTGCAAAAAATGTTTTCTATTGACACAATAAGACAGAATTGCCACAACACACAAATTTGCAATAATATTCATTAGAATCTCATTTTCATTGAGGAAGAAATTTTCAAAAAGTACTTATGCGATTTAGGATTGTGCAAAAATCCATTTACTTAAAAACTAAATTGAACTAAATTAATTTAAGGTGTTGTGACACAAAACGGTCGGTAACAGAAAGAGTAAACTAATTTAGGGAGAAACGGTTAACATTTAAGATTTTAGATAGAAGCTAATCCGGTGCGCCGATACTCTGCAAAAAAACCGATACTTTCTCTGGAAAATTTCGATTATTCAAATTTCAATTTTCGTATTTTTTTCAGTGGCTTTAATATTAGTTTTAAATGCATTAAATAGGATAGGACAACATTATGCATGTTTGATGTCGTTATTGTAAAAACTTTTTTTTTACCACTATCAGAAAAACAATTCGAGGGCTTGGAAAACCTTGGGGTAATTTTGGTAGCCCAGTATGGCGTTCTAGGGTTAACACGGAACAAGATTCCAGTTTTTATGCATAGCTTCGTGACTTTACGAGAACGTCATAAAATGCTATACATCTTTACGACATTACGACTAAATCATAAAACTGTAATACAACTCCGGTGATATGTAAAATTGAATTGTTAATGTTAATAATCCGATGTCTGAAAATAACGTAAATTAATGTCAAGCTTTATCTTGTGCTTGAAGGTCGCCGAATACGACTCGTGGTCCGAGTGGGCGGATGGACATGTGAGAAAAGTATATGGTCCCGACTGCGAGGAAGCCAGAAGACACGCTTCCGGATGGGCGATGAGAAACACCAACAATCACAATGTTAGCATACTCAAAAAATCGTGTCTCGGCGTTTTAGTTTGTTCGCAAGGGTGTGTTCTCCCCGGTGGGGGAAGGGTGCATCTAAGACCGGCCATTTGTGATAAGGTGAGTTATCAACAATCAAAACAAAACAAAACAAAAAAAAAAAAAAAAAAAAAAAAAAAAAAAAAAAAAAAAAAAATTAAAAACTGAATTAACATTAGCGACCTTTAAAAATTTTAAACAAGTTGAATTTTCCGAAAATTAATAAATAAATTCAAATGAATGTTTCAATACTTTTTTCTTATTGCGATTATTTCACTATTGTCGTCAAAGCAAAACCTTTGTTTACATTCACAAAATGTTTTGACGTTTTAAATTTATTTATTAATTATTAAAAATTAAATTAATAGTCACACACTATTTTTTGAATTGTTATAATCCAGCCCTTAGGAAAAAATGTACAACTCAAAACTTGATAAAAAAGGTATAAACACGATATCGAAATATTTTATAAATGTGAACTAAGAAAGGTGTTTCGAAATCAAATAATCGTAAAAGAATAATCGAAATCTTTTTTCCGTGACGGCATTTTATGCTTTTTTCTGCGGCAAAATCGTAATTTACCGACGTATAGACCGTTCCTTTGACTAAATTTATCATTGATTATCAATAATCGTAAAGTCACGTTGAAAATTGCAGCCGGACATCTCAGAACTGCCGGGAGAAGATATATTTAAAAATTAAAAAAAAACATGAAATTGCAATAAAATAAAAACTACTTTATCGATTTTCGTCAAATTTGGTGCAGATTTTTTCAACACTTTCAAAAGGCTGTTAAATTTTTATTTCTCAACCGACTTGTGCCAAGGACAATTCCAAATGCTGTATGATAGTCGATTTGCGTGCCAAATTTTAAGAAGATACATTGAAAATTACGATAGTTGTCGTGCTTTCAAGGAAATCCACACACGCACACACATTCATTTCATACAAACCACCTTTCTCCACGTTTTGAACCATTTTCTGAGTATCTTGAAATAAAAATCTCGAAAACAAAGCATTCTCTATGAATAAGAATGAAAAATATTTGCATTTTTGAGGAATAAAAAAATGTTGAACATCAATAGACGGAGAGAAATGGATCCGCGAATATAGCTGCCACTCGCAGAAAATATGGTACAGCGGTGACACATGGGCTTTATTGTAAAAGCTCATATGAACAACTTACAGCTTACGATACGTATAGTAATCGTCCCAACTTTGCTTGATTACAGCAATGACTTATTCCTTAACAGTACAGTAAACAATTTGTAGAGCAAATGCTCTACAAATCGACCAGCTGGATAATTGATATTATTGATCGTTTAATAATTATAGCTATTTGTTTATAAAAGTATTTTGATTTTTGTTAAACAACAGGCTATAATTATTAAACGATCAATAATATCAAATATTCAGCTGGTCAATTTTTAGCAGAGTTGTAAATCCCCATTAATTCATGAGATATAGTTTACAGTGCAATTTGTTTTGTAATTATGATTTCATAATAATAGTATGTAGTGATTATAAAATAGAGTGTAAACATGTGAATAGCTGAAAAAAAGACCAATTTTCGCGTTAATATTGCAAGAAATAGTGGAAAAAATGGAAGAAATAAGTAATGCATTACTTATTTTGTTCCATTTTTTCAAAAGGATTACCGTGAATTTCTATTGAAAAATAATAATTTTTGCAGACATTCCAAAGTTTAATCATCGTATCACAATCGCTACATGTTATTATTATAAAATCATAATTATAGAGCAGATTGTATCATCATCATTATTTCTATAAGTATTAGGCATTTACAACTCTGATTTGTAGAGGATCTTTTAAGAAAGAGAATGAGCCATCACTCATCAAAATTGGCAAAAAATCATGGATTATTGTTGAAAAAAACTGAACGAAAATGTATCCCATTGGATAGTAACGTTAATTAGTTAATCTGTATGCAAATTCGACACTATTAATCTTTCTCTGGATTAAGCGTACATGCTTCAATTCAAACTACTCTTTACTATTGTTATTTAATGCATTAAATTTTAATGAAATAATTACAAAAATTTTCCACTGATTTGACTAGTGTGAAACAGTCGAGCATCCTAAACAACGGAAATTCGCGTAGCTATCCACAGACATTTCTCTCCGTGTACTTTTTCCGACAATAAAGATAGTTAACTGTGGTGTAGGTCATAGTAAAACGCCCTTAACGCCATGTTCCTCTCGCCATTGTTTTCAGGCGAGAAAGAAGCAGCAGGGAAAACCCTGTCCCAACAGACAATGCACCGGACGTTTGGAGATTCTCTCATGCCGGGGCCATTGCGGCTACCCTGTTACCCACTTCTGGCGTCACACCGACCACGCTATATTCTTCCAAGCTAAAGGACAGCACGATCATCCGCGACCGGAAGCCAAATCGACGTCCGAAGCGCGAAGGAGCGCCGGTGCGGGGAGACGCGTGCGGGGACTCGCGGTGTTGCTTGCTCGGGACGCGGCCTTGGGAACGAAGGTATGTGCAGCGCTATATACGATATATGCACTATATATACGCGTGCGAGTCGTATAAACGCGTGAAAAACAAAAAACAGAAAAAAAAAAAAAACAACGAAATACGAAATCAACTTGTACTCACCTTGATTATCGAAAAACGAGGACGCTGCAACTTCCTCTCGACTGGTTGTACTCTGTCGGCGCTGATGCGCCAACATTTCTTTCCCCAAGTCCACAACACCATCGCTGCGAGATCGCTTCATCTTTTTATTATTCTCGATTTACGTCAATGGATCAAAAATTTAATTAATTCGACTTTTGTTTCAGCTCATGTCACTGAGAGGATCGAAAAGACCGAGCAACGAACCACTGGAGCCACCACCGAGAACGACGCAACCACCGCCACTCATCTCTGACAAAGGTTGGTACTCGTATCTACACGGAAAGAAAAAAGTCGTTGTAAAAACTGATTTATCGGTCCCGACAGCCAATCGAAATAGTTAGCATAGCGCCAACTTCTCGGTCGGTTGAAGAAACTATAAACTCGTTGGTAGCGTATCGATAGTAACAACAATGACCAGCTGAGATCAGAACCTCTCTCATCAGTTGGTTGGCGTAATGAATAGTTTGGATTGGATAGCAGCCAATCCAAACGAGTTGCAGGAACCAGCTTGTTGGTTATACGTACTATTTTGCCTACCAATAAAAAAAATAACTACTTTGTTCTTTCCGCATATTTTTCAAAAGTGTTTTTTATTTTTCGGATTATTATTTTTTATACTGCGGTGGAGTAAATGAACAATTATACTGCAGTTACATATTAGACCAATTAATTTTGAAGAGTATTAATTCATCGTCATTATCATAGCAATTACGGTTAATTAATGCGCCGCGGTATTTCTTGGTGTACCGAAAAATACTGGGAGGCATAATGGCAACATTTTATAAATTATATGTCAATTATTTTTCGATATGTAATAATAAACTGCTCGATAAGTTGTGCGCATGTTGTTGAGTACTGCGCAACCGCAAAGAAACGCTCGATGACGGAAAGGCAGAATAATTACAGTGCAGCTAAATATTAGACCAACTCATTACCATGGTAATGAAGATAAACTAATGCTACATCGTATTTTTTTAGTGCACCAGAAAATTGTGGGAAATGTTAAAATAACTATGAATAATATGTAGCATATTTTTTCATCAAAAATAGTAAACAGCACAATTAGTTCTGTACATGTTGTTGTACATACAAAAAAATACAGATTTTTTTATATTGATAAAAAAAGCTTCAGCAAAATTTGGAAATAATCTTGTGTTATGTATAAACTGTTTCATTTCGTTCCGTTTTTAACTGCTTTTTTTTTTTCGAAAAAATGGCTTAAAAAATCGACGCAAACGTGTGCCCACTCTGTGTCATAGCTCAAAAACGTTGATATCTAATACAGGATTTTAAAAATAATTTCAAGTTTTTAGATTGGAGCGCAAAATTTTTATTTAACAAATTCATGGGAAAAAAAAGTTTCAGTAAAAAAAATAATAGTGTTGTTTTCGAGCATAAAAAATAGTATAAAAAATTATGGCGCGAATTGTTAAACGCTTACTGAGTTGGATAGGAATACCCCATTCATATATATGAGCCATTCCTCCGGTTATCGTCAGGGTCGCGACCCTATATATATATATATATACTAGGATATATCTCTCTATATTATAAAAAAATCTCGCCGCCGCCGCCGCCGCCGCCGTGTCAAGAATCGAGGGACTTAGAATAATTCGGGCTCAGGGCTTGGCGGAAGGGGGTGGGGCTAAAGGCTTGGCGCTAGCCCCACCCCTTTCCGCCAAGCCCCGAGCCCGAATTATTCTAAGTCCTTTTCCAAAAACATGGGCCCCCCAAGGCACCTTGGGGGGGGGGGGGGGCACCCTTGGTTGGGGGCGATTGCGAGCGCGCGCAGCGCGCGAGCCACAATAAATATATATATATATATATATATATATATACTAGGATTTTATTGTGGCTCGTGCGCTGCGCGCGCGCGCAATCGCCCCCCACCCAAGGGTGCCCCCTCCGTAGGGTGCCCCCCCCCCAAGGTGCTCGCAGCCTTGGGGGACCTATGTTTTTGGAAACTCGGGGGTTCGCGGAAAGGGGTGAGGCTAGCCCCAAGCCTTTAGCCCCACCCCCTTCCGCCAAGCCCTGAGCCCGAATTATTCTAAGTCCCTCGATTCTTGACACGGCGGCGGCGGCGGCGGCGGCGAGATCTTTTTATAATATAGAGAGATATATATTTTCTTTTGAGATATTGTAGAGCAATATAAAAAAAACACTGGACATTTTTTAAGATTTAAAAAAAAATTGTGTTTTTTAATTTTCAAAATTTAATTTTTTTAAAAAGTACGTCGACGGTTTTCTTTTCTGTTTTTACAGTAAATTCTGTGCCCAAAAAGAATTTTTTTTTATACTAGGCCCAGAGCGGGGCGAGACCTAGATTAAAAGCTGAAAATAAAATAAAATTTTAAAAATGTTTTCAAAATACGCCAAACTTGAATCTCTCTAAAAGTACGTCGATGATTTTTTTTTTTTTTTTTCAACTTTTTATAGTATATTCTGTGTCCAAAAACGAAATTTTTGAGACTAGAACGAAAATGGGGAGCAGTCTGGAATAGCAACTGAAAATAAATAAAAATTTCACCTACTTATTAGATCGTTTACAGTAATACAAAATGATATATCAGAGTTTCAAAATACTTATAATATACATATCGAAAAATTTTGTAAGATCCAAAATGATTGAAAAAAAAAAATCCAAAAAAAAGGATACTGCATGCTATGTAGGATACAGGATCAATTAGTTTTTTGTCAATTGCCTTTATTCGAATTGCCATATAAAATATAAAGTATTAAATAACACTTCATTAGTGTCACTGAATTAAACATCTATTTTTATTTATCTCGTTCCAGGTTATTCTTGTTCCTGTTCGCCATTCGAGTGCGTCTGCGGTCTCCAACCGACGAGTATATCGCCGTACAATCAGTCCGCACATCCTCATCAGACGAGCCTGTATCCTCAGCAAGCGTCGTCCAACGATACGCCTTATTGGCTCCAAGATTCGGCAATGCCCGAGAATCATCACGAGTCGGCGGGTGGTTATTGCCTTCCGAATCAGCAGGTCCCACAAGAAGCCTCATATCCAGACTTTCCCTCGTTCGCCGGTGACCTCTTCCAGCCTGAGGAGATCTTCCAATTAGATCAACCACTGCGTCCAGATTTTCCTATGAATTCTCAGGACATAGCGCGTTCACCACCATCGCTTTTGGATCTCGGGAGTGGTACGATAAAGTACGAAGTAAAACCGAGCCAGGATCAAACTTACTGGACCCAACTTCTCAGCGACGACTCCAGCAGCAGCCATCTCAGCCTCTCTCAAAATCCAGACGAACGTATCCAATTTCCGAGCTTCGATTCCGCCAAAAATAATCTCTGTACTTTCGACTCCGACAGACGAAACAATTCCACTCTAAACGACAACATGCATTACTCCAGTTACACGAGAAGCCACGAAAACAAGGCATTTATGAATGGCGAAGCTTTAAAAAAGAGTCAAGATTCTTATTGGAATGGTCAGAACGAAGAGCGTCTACATTTCCCAGCTTTTGAAGTACCTAAGACCAACGAAGAGTCTCCCGATGGAATTAACGCCAGAAGATCCATGGATTGCTTTGAAGGAGCGAAACACCACTTGAATCAGGCGCCATATCAAAAGAGGTGCAATGATAAACCTCCACTGGGCGAAAATGCGATTCATCCTAGTCAGAGTCCGAGCCAAACTGAAGTTAACGTACCGACGAGCTTCAATGCCTTTCAGGATTATCAGCAGATGATTGGAGAGCCAGCGATGGCAAAAAGTCCATCCAACGAGAGAACAGCTCATCTTCCTGTCCATCAGCAACATAGAATTCTCGAGGAGAGACTCAGCTACGTTGTTCATGACCAACAGCATCAAAATACCGCTCCACTCCCAGAGAGACTCTTTCCCGAGCAAAGTGTGGGAGACACCGCGAATGTTCATCATCAAGGCAGTCCCGAACCTTTCTTCTATCCAAATCAAGAGCGTTGTCACTACACGTGTGAAGTTCTCGACACAAGAATTCCCCAAATGCACATGAATCCCAGTCAGTGCAATCCAGTTAATTACGGCGATGTCAACGAACTCGAACTACCTCCATTCGTCGATTATACGCTCGTTGGGATGTTATGCAGCTCTGGAGAAGAAAATCCAAACAGCCACGTTATTGCAAGCTGTCCACAACCTGCACAAGCATACGTTCCTCATCACTAGAATTTAGCATTAGATATATAGATTATATTACGTGTATATTGTAACGTAGGGAATTAACGATTTGATTTTTTGCGTTGAATTGTATTTGTATCATAAATAAATCTATGACTAGTTGCAAATTAACGGATCTTTCTTTCTACCTTTTATCCAATTGGGTCAGCCATTGTGTCCAAGTGAATTTCAATGAATATACACTGCTCTAGTTACACAAGAAGGCACGAAAACAAGACATTTATGAACCGGAAAGCTTTGAAAAAGTGTCAGGAGCAGCCTGAACGTAGAATATCCTAATTTTCCGTCTTTTCAGCAGGGATGGGCAAAATGTATTTCAAGAAAAAAATAATAATATTCAAGAAAATAATGAGAAAAAACGCTATGAATAATTAAAAATTTATTAACAATAATTAATAATATTTCATAATAATCAGTAATATTCAATTATAATTACTTAATAATTAATTATAATAGCGTTTTTCACGTTCGGGTAAACCACGTGTTATTTAAACTCGAAAAGAAATAATGTGTGGTTTTGGACTCATCATTTAATCTCAAAATGAATGATGAGTGAATAAAAAATCATTATCTAAAGTCAAAATAAATTGTGAGTGGAAAACCGCTCATTATTTAAACTCGGAAAGATAATGAGTGAAAAGCCATTCATTATTTCAAGCGAAAATAAATAGTGAGTGAAAAATCATTCGGTATTTAAATCGTGTATTTACTATATATACTTTTTCACTCGAACGTGCCCATCCCTTTTTTAAAGTGCCTAACGCAAATAAAGCGGTTCCTGTGGGCATTAGCGCTAGAAAAACCATCGATTGCTTCAAAGGAGCCAAACACCAATTTAATCAGGCCCCATACCAGAAGAGGTGAAATGATAAACCTCCACTGGGCGAAATTGCGATTCATCCTAATCAGAGTCCAAGCCAAGCTGAAATTAATGTACCGACCAACTTCAATGGCTTTCAGGATTATCAGCAGATGGTTCGAAGGCTATATAGCTCATCTTGATGTCCATCCGCAGCATAAAATTCTCCAGGAGAAACTCAGCTTCGTTGATCATGACAAACGGCATTAAAATGCTGCTCCTTTCACAGAAAGATTCTTTTTTTAAATCATATAATCTGGCAAACACCGCCAATATTCATCATCAACTCAACCTCAGGTCTTTGTTTTATCCTAATCAAGATATTTATCAGTTTACATGTGAAATTCTCAACCAGAATTCCGAAAAATGCATACGAATCCCAGTCTGTATAATCCAGGTAATTACGAAGATATCGACGAACTCAAACTGCCTCGTTGTTAAAAAAACTAAAAGTTTTTATGCATAATTCGACAAATAAATGTAATGTATAATTGTGATACGAAATGAATGTAGTAATTTTAAGTAAATTTTTAAGCAAATTATTGAAATAGAATTGCGTTTTCAGTAAAATTAAAGTAAAGTATTGAAATTATTCTAGCATGCATTCACTTAACATCATACTTGTGTATTAAATTTCTAGTACATGTACATTAAGTTCCAAGTAGATTTTTCTTACAGAGTTCCCTTCGTCGACTCTACGCTCTTAGCTATGACGTGCAGCTCTGCAGATGAAAATTCAAACTGCAATGTTATTCCTAGACTTTATAGGATTAGACATACAGATTATTTTACGTGTATATTGTAACGTGGAGAATTAACGATGTTTTTTCCGTTTGCGTTACATTAAATTTGTCATCATAAATCATAAGTAAATATATGACTAGTTGCAAATTTACCTGCGTGCCTTTCGTTTCTTCTGCCATTTATTCGACTGCAATTCTATTTCTTTCGACTAAAAAACAATGAAAACCGATTGAACTTTAATCTATTTAAAAATGAATAATTCCAATCGTAAGTCACAGTAGTTACTGATTAAAGCGTATCTTGTTCTACTAATAAGTGATATACCAGTCTATTTTAAGCTTCGATATACGAACACATTAGCTCGCAAATGTCTTAATTTTATCGTTAATCAAAGTTTCAGATACCTCTGACTGATAATTTAATATAATTAATAATAATTAATTATAATATAGTAATTCGATTATTTGTAATTATGATTATCCATTTATTTGTATTAATAATTCAAATAATCGGATTATTTTTATAAATCCATTTATTTATAAAAATAAAGCGCTTTTTCATTTTATTTTATATGTACGATGAATCAGCCTAGTTTTTTGACATTATGTTTTTAAGTGTTCATTGCCTCGAATTAGGGATGACGTCAAAGTATCAATACTTTATGGTATCGATATTTTAGTTCGAAAATATCGATATTTTGTTTCGATACTCACCACCAACCTGAATCGATACTTTTACATCAATATCGATACTGAAAAAAAAAGATTTTTTTTATTTACGAATTTACAATTACTTAAGTGAGGCTGCCCTCACCATGCGCGCCAGCAGCTAATACAGAAACTAAGTCAGTTTCATAGAGATACACCGACTGCCGCATGATTGGTTTACGTGTCCTATTTCAACGCATGTAATGATACAAAAAAATTAACGACGTTATGCTGGAAACGAAAATCTTATTTCCAGTGGAAAACCTGTGACAAACCCTGAATTAAATAATTTATCCTGATTTATTCCGATTTAAATGGCATTAATTAAATTGTCATTATATGTGTATCGATATTGAAGGTATCGATTCTTTCGTGCTCGATATTTTGTAGTATCGATACATTTTAAAACGATTCGATACAATCCAAGTATCGATACTTTTCCATTGATACCGCATCGCTACCTCGAATTTCTAGTTTACTATTCGTTTATCCGATTTAAAAGTTAGAATTTTTCAAGAATAATACGCTGCCTTCCCTATATCTGCCACGTTAAATGAAAAATGTTTACGATGATGTATTCCCGAAACTGTACAATTCAACTATTGAAAGCCTAAAAGACATTTTTAACTAATATTAATCTTTCCTTTCTCCGATAAATTTTGACCGATAAAACTTGATTTGATGTTGATGCAAGAACGACCTTAATCAATTTAAATCGGATTCCCGATGAAGAATTACCCAATCCATAAATAATTCTTACGCAATAGCACAAAAATATGTTTTATTGATAAATTTAATCTATAGAATTTTATCGACCAAATCAGAATATACTTTTTCGATAAATATCGGTATGAATCTGACTAAGAACAAGAAAGTCGGCACCTAAGGTAAAATGTAATCAAAAGGTACGGAACTTATTGTTGTTTTACTTTTTCTTTCGGTATTAATTTCTCTAAAAAAATAATCGAATTTATTTCATTTTACCCTATTATTGATTTTGTTATATTAACTTGACGCATAATTTATTCAGTAATACAAAATACCTTTTGAATTAGAAATTATCGTAAAGATTCTAAATCCAACAGATAGTCGAAAAATGTTAAAAATAAAAGTCAAAATATTATCACCCCAATATAGTTGTTATTGTTTTTAAAAAAATATGGAATATTTTAGGGAAGAAAGAGATTGCAATACGTCGTATCGGGCATTTAAATAAATCACATTGTTTTTATTCGTAGTCTTTATTAATTTTCTCGTACGTTTTTCTTCTATTTCTCCATTCACAATGTCTGTTGGTTTTGTCTTATTTATTTATTCGTTTAACAGATACTCTCGCAATCACATTGGTTTGTTTTGTCGTTTATTCGTTTTATTTATCTTGTTGCTGTTGTTTTTTTATATCCATATATACATACACGTGTATTTTTGTTTTAGTACGATATATATGTATGAATACATTGCCCTTTTTTTCAATTGCAAGCGAAATATTAATATCTTGGGTATACTTCGATTCAGCGAACGGAAAAGGATTTCACGAGACGAGCTGCGCAAACCATCGTCAAAGATCTCTTCATTTCACTCACATACGCACACGCAAAACACACACGCGCACCACGACCAACCGTAAACATTATAATAATATGGATTTACAAATAAAATGAAGGGAAGCTGCCGCTAAGGCGTGATCGAAGATAATAAGTTACAGGTGATGTGTGAATTAATAATTGTGATGTTTCGCCTCTTTTTTGTTAAATTTATATCCTCTCCTTTTCTTACAACAACGTTTTCATGATTCATTAAAGGTCGTTGGTCGCTGCGATATCGCATTTATCATTATCACTATATCTAATGCGCTTTCGTTCTTTTTATAATGATTTTTTTTTTTTGTTTTTTTTTTTTTTTTTTTTTTTTTTTTGAGAAGCTTCAAACAATACTTTCTCTTTGTAAGAAAAAAAGAATAGCAGGATTGAAATCCTCGATGTTAGCAATGAAAAAATATGAGCCTCGAATCCTTAAAATACAAGAATTACATACCAAATTAATTCTATCAATTAATTCAAAACGTTCTCATCCAGCCATTTTTTTTGTCCTTAGCCAAATATTTATAATAGTATTTTCATTTCTTTTTGTTTCAGGATTTTGTTGGTTTTGTTTTAAATCACTCGTACAAAATTAACACACTACAATTACGTACTCTCTAAACATATGGTTTTATCTAGGTGAAAAAGTAACGCGAACCTTAACTACGCGGGGATTACCCTAGAAAAATAAATGAGTGTCCGTTCTTCATCGTTTCCTTCAATTTCGACTCATTTCGATTTTTGTTTCATTTTTTTTTTTTTTTTTTTTTTTTTTTTCTCGAATCGCTCGAGGTTAATTTCCAAAATCAATGCTAGTTCCTTCGTATGTCGAATAGAAAGAAAAAAAAACTAAAAAAGAGACTTTCGAGATCCTAAACCTAAGTAAAACACTGCAGGCACGTCGCTTTGATATTCGAGTCTATTAACGAGCTCTGTTTTCTTTTTTGCTTTCTAAATCTTAAAAAATTCACGTTATTCTCAATTACAATTTACCGAGATCTCGTTCTATGCGTTCTAGCGGAAGTACTAGTCCGTAAAAGGGGTAACAACGACCGTAGGACGAAAAAGAAAGTTCTCAAGTGCTCATTTTTTACTATAGAGGCATAACGTTTTTGCGTATTCATCATTATACGTTTCGCGACATTCTTAAGGCTACAAACGTCTTAGCCCGTATATATATATATATATATATATATATATATATATATATATATATATATATATATTGATATTGATATATATATATATATATATATATATATATATATATATATATATATATTGATATTGATATATATATATATATATATATATATCAATCTCTCTATTATATATATATATATATATATGATAGAGAGATTGATAGAGAGTTTTTAGAGCAATAGAGAGATATTTTTTAATGTAGATCGTAATAATAGAGTGGTCGTCGAACAGCGACGATTCCGTTTTACTTGTAGGAAAAAAAAACATGAATCGCGCAGCGGCTCGACAAATTGGACTAAACAGGAACGGTCGCTGCACGTAGAGATTTTCAACGCGAGCTTAGAAACGTCCGCGGATCGTGCACGTGCGTTACAAAACAAAAATTAGGGGAAGAATAATTAACGGAATTAGGACGACGTTAGCGTCTCTCTTGCTTTTTCTTTTTTCTCTTTACGTATAAACGCGGACTATTCGCGAGATGCGAATTAAGAATGTATTTCACATAAACTTCTAAGCAAACAAATTGATTGGCTTAGAATTTTGTGAGAATTTACGACAAGAGATACGATGTAAACAATGGCCGCCATTTTTACAACATATAAGCAACGTTGTAAGCTCTCGACGCTTTATAAAAAGATAATTTATGGTATAATTAATTCAATAACTGTTAGTTCTTAATAATAAACTATAATACTTATATTTAAAGGTTCAAACTTTCAAATAGATGTGGGAAAGTATGCAGACAAATAAGTCTTTTATTGTATTTTAAAAAAAAATTATTCTTAACTTTGTGACATTATTATTATTTGTAAACAACGTTTTTTGTTGTTGTATTTTTTCAGATTTTTCTCTTGTCGCAACTTACTAAAATTCTAAGCGAATCAAATGTTTATCTAGCAATGTGTGTGTGTGACGCATCTTAATCAAGTTTGAAGCACGTCCTACGAATTTCGGTGAGCGGATTCATCCACTAATCAATCACGTTCCAGTCGCTACTTTTTACTATTTAAAAAAAATGGAACGCGTTAATGTTTAAATCGAAAAATAGTTGCTAGAACGCGATTGCTTGATTCTCTGATATTTCCGACATTTTATAGTGAACAAAAACTATCGCCTAAAGTATCAATTTGATACCTAAAATGAAAGAATTCCGAACGTTTAACAAGTGTCAACTTTTTAAAAATGCAATACACGACTCTAATAATATCAGTCGTACTTGAGGTATCGAACAAAATTCTTTCATTTTGGTCCTAACTCGACATAACAGCCGAAGTTTGGGAAATCCACGTTTTTATGATCTTTCGACGAGCAAAAGCGAAGTAACAATTATACACATCACATTTCTATTATTCTCGAAGAATAAACATAGCGATTATCGGTATAAGACCAGGTAATAATCTGCTGGTGGGTCACAAAAACCCCACAGACTTTTTTTTAACGATTTTCATCTAGACAACTAAGATTGTAATAGTTAAGGTAAATAGTTGTTTTTTGTCGTTTTTTTTTTTTTTTTTGTTTGTTTGTAATAGTAGTGTAGTAGTAGGAATAGTAGTAATAGGTGCAAAAATTGTTACAGGACTCACTAACGATCACAGCTATATTGTACGACAAACTACTGCAGAGCCTATCACCGCGAAATAATAATTAGATAACGTTGTTGCTGCTTTTTTCCCTCTTTATTACTGTTACTATCGTATGAATAAAAGAATAATACCTCGTGTACTAAAAAAAAAGAATAACAATGTGAACAAAAAAAAAAAAAAAAAAAAACGATTCGTCAAACCGCAGATAAAAAAGAAAAAAAAAAACTGAAAATTGCGGATACACGCGCAGACAGACGTCATGTACTTTCGACTTATTGTATATTTTTTCGAACCGTCAGGACCAGCAATTTGGCTATTGGCAATCATTCGAGTGGAAAAGCACTTTGAATTCTTGTATAAATAAATAATTATCACTAATTATTATGCAAAAATTAGAAAATTTTACACTTTTGCAATAATTACAAATAACTTAGAGTAATTATTCTTCTAAAATTAGTAATAAGGTAACTGTAAAAAAAGAGATCTATCGAATTAAAAAAAAAAAAAAACAATTTGCAAATCTGAAGAAATTAAAAATATTCAAGTTTTGTATAATGGAACGTAGATAAATCTGGCTAATTTTCTTTATCTGGTTAAACGGTCTTTCATCCAAAACAAGACTTCTTGGCATATTATCAAATTTTTTAATTGGGGAAAAAACGGGTTTAAAAAAAAACACTGATTAAAATTTTTTTTTTTTTTAGGTATTCGCATTTTTTTTCAAGCAGTTACAATAATATAAAAAGTCAGGGTAAAATATTCCCCCAGTTGACCAAGTTTACCTTATTTATTGACGGAATATTGTCCGTAGGGGTAATAATCGGTAATCATTTATTTTTGAAAAATGTTTAAAACACTTTTTCATTCGAATTGTGGCTGTTCCTGGTCCCACGTTCTTGCTTCGTGATTAACGCAAGAAAATCGACAAATCGATCGAAATCCATAGCGGAATTAAAGACCGAAGTAGACCGCTCGTACTTCCGACTTTTCACCGCTATGTCTCGTCGATTGTGAACCTCGCAAACGCGCTCATATTTTTATCTGCTTCTCCTTTCTACTTCACGTACGATTTCGCAAAGAACGTAATAAGCGTCTGTGCGTCTCTCAACCAGAAATAAGCAAAAGAAAATTTTCCAATTACAAAGACGAAAACGCTGTTTCCAAGTTGACGTAATTTTATAATTATCATGTGTAATTATAATTAACTACGTGTGTATAACGTACGAAAAAAAATCACCATCTGTCAGCGATTCTTTTGTAATTGGAAAATAAGCATTTGGAGCATTTTGGGTTGCATCAGATAAGTTATATACGCCATTCTATGAAGAATGGCAAGTTTCTTTCATTCCTTTTGAGTCACTCATTTTTAACGCGCTTTTCAAGTTTATGCTTCGTTTTTTTTTTCTTCTGTGATTGCACAAGACGCTACGGTTTTACAAAATTACTTTGAATAAATGTATATATTCATATATTTTATGTATTGTATAATACATAAATAATATATATGTCATACGATCGTACGTACGAAGCATATCAGGTTCGTAAAACTTACAGCTATATACGACACGGTGCGAGAGAGTGAGCTGAACGAAAAATCATTAAAATTTCCATTAATCTACGACCCTTTAAATCCGCGGATTTTCATTCCGCGTCGCTAGAAACCTTTTAAAAAATGCGATAAAATCGATCTGATAAAGAAAAAAAAGTCAAACGTTGAGCATATTTTGTATTTTGCTCATAATCTACGTTTATCGTATTTTTTAAGTGGGTAGTGAACGACCTTCTTTACACGAGGCACGTTTTACACGCTACTAGAGAGAACGAAACAAATTATACGCAATAAGAAAGGCGGAAAATCATTTTTCACTAATTTATAGAAACTCCAGCGCGTAAAACTATTCAAATGGCTGCTGAATTTTTAACATCGTTTTTTCCGCAATGCACCGATGTAATATAGGATTTTGTAGAATAACTTGAGTGTATTTATTTGCACCAGAAAAATTGAGTAATTGAAGGAAGATTTAATTATAAAAATGAGTGATATTCGTTTAGAAATATCGCATTAGACCTCTGATATTATAAAAAAATATGTACTCTGTTGATCCTTTAAACAAATAATTTGTTTGCTAGACAACAAACGTATCTAGCAACTCTGGGTCACTTGTAATTGTGTTGGTGCTGTTTGTACACTCTGCAGACTTTTAATAATTCTCAATTGTGTCGAAAGGTATAATTTCCTCTTTTTCTTTTTCTTCTAAAAATTTGTGATCGTTCAACATATTTAAGATTTTTTGAAAAATCACTATTCAAATCCATGGCATTTCCTCAATTTTAATTCTATCATGAATCGCTAAATATTTGCCGAAAGAATTTATCTTTTCCGCAACTGACAATTTTTTGAGAATATTTGACCAAAATATGGTTTTTTTTCTTTATTAAATAAAAGTAACCAGAGTATAAAAATAAATTATATTTACTGTCGGTGACAATAAATCTTCTTTTTTTTTAAGGAGACAATAACAAATATTTTTCATAGAATTCAAATAATTTTGATAGAAGCAGAAAAATAAATGAGATACGCATTAATGAATATTAATAATTTTGACCTACAAAAGCTCGTTTTTTTTATTCTTCAAAAATCATGATCGAAACCATTGGAAAAAATGTATGTTTTCAATTCTGTTTTTTCCATAAAAATATGTTCTATAAATTCACCGATACAGGTTTATTAAAAAGGAGATTTTGCAAATTGATTAGGAGAAATTATTGTAAAACAAGTAATTTGCAAATACAACTCATATTTATTTCTACAATATCCTAAATTACTTTGTATTTCCAAACTATTATTAAAAACGTGTTAAAAATTTTGCACTCATTTGCCCCGTGAAAAGCGCAGAAGGCTATTCGAAAAAAAATTACACCTTTTTTTTTCAATTGATTTTCAATTCTAATAATTAGCGAAGATTAATTTTGCGCATCGCTGTAGACAGTGAACAACAATAAGCCATTCTTCTACCTCTTATAAACTCGATTATTTCCTCACGCATATCATGTTCTCGTTATTTATACGGGATAAACCAAGAATACATAATAATATTATTAATTTTTTTTTGTGTATTTTTGTTGTTGTTTTGTATGTATACGTTAAAACACAGTCACAGCAATCCACAGCATTCGGCTATTACAATATGTTGCACTCGTGGTTTTGCGGCTCTTCTCTCGTTTCTTTTTTTAACTCTTATTTTTATTTCTTTTAATTTTTTTGCACATTTTTTCTTGCCTTCTTTTCTCTTCTTTCGTCGTTTTTTGTTTCTTTTTTTGTTTTTGTTTTTGTTTTTTATTTTTTTTTTGTTTTTAAGATTATCTATATCACAATAAAACGCCAGCGCATCCTTCCGTCTCATTTCATGTCATTAAACTTGCGCGTACCTCTGTTAACATAACCGTCAGTTCATAGTAATTTTATACAACATCAAGGATGCGTTTCGAGGCTCTGGCAGGTTCTGGCCTTGATCCGAGGTTACGGATAGTCGCGGAGACGTACGTCGTCGGATTCGCGATTGCCTTCGCACGAAGAAATGTCCATCCTTTCAAGAAATTAAAAAAGTAAGAAAGAAAAAAGAAGAAACTGACAAGTCTTGACAAGTGCATAATTTTTGTTGCAACGATTTTCTTATAAATGGAAAAACTCGATTATTTCATGTGTGTGTGTTTTTTTTTTTTAATCTCCGGGCGATTTCTGGCAACGCGATTCCACGATCACAGCGCTTTATACATCAGCTCGAGACATCCGCAAGGATTTTCTCGGCACACATTTTGTTTCTTTTTTTTATTCTCTAATGTTAAAATCACCTGTCGACAGATTTACTGCTGCGGCTCCCGATCAGGTAACTCTTGGACTTGGACAAATTATAACGTTTTCTCCTCATCGCGCTCTTCTCGAACGATCCATCGCCGGGCGATTACGAAACGTAGGCCAACGGCTTCACACGAACTCTGTAGAACTTTGTACCTTGGGGCACGTGATAGCGATTCTCTGGCTGTGAAAAATAGATGAAAATTGAATGAATTAATTATCAGATGTAATACTGGAAATACTGACAAAAGTCGGTGCAAGATGATACAAGATTTTTAAAGTTTCTAAGCAATTTATGCAAATATTTTTTGAATAAATTATTTACAACCTTTAAAAATAATATATCATTTTGCTAATAGAAATATATAGATAGAAAAGAAATCAGTTCAATATAGGATGGCCCTTGGAAAACACACTTGGAAAACTTGGATTAAAAGAAAATAAATTTATAATAAAATTATATCTCGTACATTATTGCGTTTGCCAGTTAGCCCTTCTACACACTTCTTTATAATGGGGCCGTGCAAATAGAAAAAAAACTCCTGTTTAATAGAGGTAGGCCCTTATTTAGAAAACTTTGAGAATTTTTTTTTTTTTTTAATTATAGACATATTTGACGCGATCTAAAAAATTTGGGAAACATTGATGTAAGGAGTATGTAAAAAAAAAAACGAGAATTTTCATGTTTTCTAAGCTACAATACGCTTTGGAGTTATCGAGATATCACCAAACCAAACAAAATATAAGGAAACGGTTTATGATCCTCCAAAAAGTTTGTGGCGATTTTATATTGAAACCATCGAAATACATCGCAATGCGAGTTGGCCATCGTTGCCTTCTTATTCGTCCTGTTTTTGGTCGGCGGTGTCGTCAGATACACTGGATCAAGTTCATGTATTGAAATTTTTTGTTTATGTCAAATGTCAAAACTTATATAAAGATCTCGTAAACGAAACAAAGTAGGCTCTTAAAATTTGGTACTTTTTCTAAGGGAATATAGTATTACAATATTACAATATAAAAAAAAATAACAACACTTATTGGTCATATTGAACAATCGCGTGGCTGTATTGGTGTGGAAGGCTTATATATCGTCAACATTTCACAAGCGTAACATTATAAACTTGCACTTAAAAAAAAATCTGTTTGGAAATTAAGATACCCGTACCGGAAGTTTTTATTCACAAACCGTCTCTTAAATTTCAATCACAAATGTGTTGAAAATTCTAGATTAGTACACATGAAAATAATTGCAATGTTATTGGAATAGTAGTAGCTCGGTACTTGAAATTTAATGTACATCATAAAATATTTCTGATTATTGTACATAAAATTAATGTACGTTATAAATCTGTTGTTAGAGAGCGGTTTTTAAAAATTCGAGCGCATATGTATTGGAAATTTTAAATGGGCGTAAAAAAAAATTGATAAAAAATAGAAATATTACTCGGGCATTAATTTTTCAGACATCGGAAATTGTTGGCTATTAGTTTTCGCCAAGGAAAATTTTTCGCCTATATCGGGAGTTCAACCTACGACGTGCCTACCTAAGTATCTAACAACGCAAGCACGCTCTACCAACTACACTGTTAAAAAAGATTGTAAAATTTCTGTGACAAGGAATATGAAATTTACAAAAGTGGTGCGTGAAATAACGATTGGTACAACACTAACGGTAAAATTAACAATAGTAGAATAGATTTATGTACGTGAAGATTAAATTTTCAAATATTTTTATGAAAATTACAAAATTTCTGTAGTAATCGAGTTATTACATGACCAAAATTGTAAAATTTCAGTTAAGTTCTTAATATTAGTTAACCGATTTGTAAATTCGGGTATACAGGTCTTTAATATCTGTATAAAAATTACAAGTTCGTCGTCATGGAATTTTGTAAGACGCTATTTTTCATTCGTCTTGGAAACATATATGTTAAATCTCAGAATTCGATACGTAATTTCAGAAATTCTAAAACAATATTTTTATTGCAGGTGACTTTTAATTTTATACTAAACATGTGCACGAAATAGCAAATGACATGCGAAAAAAAATACAGAATGGAAATTTCTAGTATTTTGTAACAGTCAATTTACTTAAATTTCTTAAATCGTTTTTCAGCATTATAACTTTAAATATCTAATAGAGATTGACAAGAAATTAGTGGTACAGAAATTGTGAATAAAAATGTCCGTTGCGATACTGCAATTTTCTAATAAATTTTGTTAACAGTGTACGCTATCAACGACTCATTATAATTTATTTATGACTGTACTTGAGAAGATTTGTGAACTTCGACTTCATACTGCATTTCTAAGATACAAGGCAAGCTTTCAATCATGTTATTGAAAATTACAGTTTTTTTTTTTTGTCATTTTCAATTACCAGTGTGAAAGAATTTTCAGTTACTTGCGTGTTTTACTTTTTAAACGAAAATGTCTGAAACGTAAAATATAACGTATACTTAAATTCAACAATATTTTCTCTTAGATTTCAGTTCAGTGCAATAAGTTTTAAGAACGTGTAATTTATTGAAACGATCACTTGACATATTTTGGAAATATACAATAACTATTGCTTAAATTTACTGTCAGGTATCTCACAAAAGAATTGGAAATTTACAGTACTTGGTACTTGAATTGTAGTTTCAAGTACAAAGTTTGTAAATTCCACATTCGTAAGTATATTAAATTTGCAGTTTTTCTTACAGTGTACATGTAACTTCGAGATTTTACATTGCCACGTGTTTACGGGAATATGACACGAAAATCTCGGAGAAAAATAAAAGAGATCTTTGAAAAATATAAAAGATTGTTACCTTCTTCGCATGACAGTACTGCTTGTCGACGACTTTGCTTAGGATGTGAGTCGCTTTAGGCGTACCATCAGGATTGAGGCTGAGTTCGATTGTATCAATGCACTCGGAATTGAGAACATAGAGAGTCCTGGAGTCCTGAACAACGATGTAGTGCGAGCGAGCAGCGTCCCAATCGACAAAGACAATGTCGCCAGGATTGCACGATTTGAAGGTGACGTGTCGTTCGTCAATTATGGGATGGAAGTACTTGCCGAGTAGATGACGATAATGAGCGATATTATCACCTCGTGAAGTGCCGGAGTCAGAGCAACTGGCGTTGTCCTGACTCGAGGATTCTGAGACGATAGCGACCGAGGCGTTCATGTCTTTTACGCCGGAATCGGTCGTAGATGCGACGCTAGCGCCGCAATAACTGCCGCAATCGGCGGCAAGAACAACTCCGCGTCTCGAGCGTTCCTTAACGAGTTCGATCTCCAAACGAACTTTATCGGCCTCAAGAGCCTCGACCTTAGCCTCAACGGATTCTTTGCTCTCGCGAATAACGCGAAGTTCCACTGTTAAACGTTTGTTGTCGAGCTCCAAGAGTTCAAGTCGCCTCGAAAGACTCTCAGGATTAGCGGAAGCCTCGAGGCGCACTTTCTTCGACTCTGACACCTCAATCTCGTCCTTAACGCCTGACAAAAGTGTTTGCAATGCGTCTTCGAGACCCGGATTGCTCTGAGACATCTTCAAACGACTTTCGTTCAACTCGTGACGCAAACCGTTTCGTTCAGCCTCGAGCTCTTGTACTTGGGTCTCGCGTTGCTTTAGAATAATTCGCTCCGCCAACATCTTGTTTTCTAGGCGCTGCTTTTCCTCCTCGAGCTTCTCCACCTGCAAAATTTCCAGACAATTGGCAAATTATATATTCAGGCCAGATTTTGGGTCGCCTTTCAGCCACTGTATTTCTTTATTTATTTATGTTTATTATTTATTTATTATAATTAATTAATACGTTTATTATTTAAATATTAATATTGAAGTAATGAGCCATTATTTTTAACCGTTAGTTACTATTTTTTGTTTGTGGCACTTTTAAGCCAATTTCGGCTTCTTTTACTTGCCACACCAAAAAACTATCGTTCATACCCTATATCGTATCCATTGAAATGGAAGGTTCGATTTTCTACGTGTTAATCTTTCCTTTAACGACGGCCAATATTAGGGTCCAGACTACAGTTTTTTCATGTGGCAAGTAAAAAAAAAGTTTTTTTTTAGGCCGTCTAATGTTTATGCATTTTTTTTGGCTATATGATTAAATGTGAATACTTGGGAATTTTTTCAGAATTCTGTGTTATGTTTGAAAATCATATTTATAATTTTTTTTAGTTTCGTGAATGTGTGGAAATTCATGAGTTTTTTTGGATATGCATTTTTTCATATAACTGCCCATTACGCGCATAAAGTGTCCGTACAATTGATCAAGCAGATTCGATAATACATTTCAGACATTTAAAAAACTAAATTTTCAAAATTCAGCTAAAATTCTAAAATCATCTTCATTTGAAAAAAAAAAAAAAAAAAAAAAAAAAAAACAAAGATAGGTTGACAGGTTATTTGTTGTTGAATTATTATCATGCAAAATCAATGTTTTCAGCATGTTGAAAGTGCTTGATATTTTCAGAATTTTATCCCATTCAAGAGTGTTGAAAATTTTCTCTGAATAAAAAAACCAGCATCTATTTCTTGTTAATGTTTTTGCGCTCGACTCTCCTTAACTAAGTTTCATATCATTTTCCAGAACGTCCTGGACGTTCTATACTGTGTAAACTTCTGTACGAATATATACTGCCTAGAATGTTGTAAAGATACATTTTTACAGAGTTGCAATCCCCTTATTCTTTAAAAAGTAAAATAGATAGTACGAACAAGTTTGTCATCATTTTTTCATAATAATATGCAGCAATCCATAATATGCCTGTGAACTTTTGAATATCCGCAAAAAAATAAATGAATTTTTAACCATAAAATGGTAATCCTTTTGAAAAGGGAAAAAAAAAAAAAACAACGACAAACACTAATGCATTGCAAAAGAAATAGAGAACCGTGTTCTTTCATTTTTCGCAAAATTTATACTGACATATGATTAATAATACCGATTTTTACATTATTACGAAATGATAAATGCAAATCGAACTGCACTGTAAACTTTATTTTATCAAGTAGTGGGGATTAACAACATTGAATTTTTCGTGGTTCTGATAAAGACCGCAATTGGATAAATTTGGGCTGTAAGTTGACGCTTTTTCTCGGTGAAAATGATCATGATCACCTTCTTTTTCTTCTCCGGGCTCTCGATAAGCGGACGTTTTCCTCTAAGGACGTATGTTGGCAGTTGTGTTGGTCGAGTAGCCGTTCGAGTAGGGACAAAGCTAATTGCCGAAATCGGCACGATCTGAGGTGCCTTTATTTTTCGATCAAGTTGCTCATAGAGAGCCTCGAATTTTTCGTCGCATTTTGCGTTGGATGGAGGAACGAATTTTATAAGGGATTGCGGTTTTTCGAAGATTGATGCAACTGGTTCGATAAGAGAAACTATAGGAGTCGGTATGCATTCGGGAGATGCAGCAATCGTAGAAGTTGTAGGTAAAGAATCTTTCGGCTTAGGAGGTTCGTTCTCCTTAAAGGTAATGGGAATGAGCTTGTAGATGTTTGAGTCGTTAAGAAATTCAACAGCGGGTCGCTGCTGGCGTAGATACGGATGGTGAACGACAAGACTATTCTGAGCAGATTCTCGATTTGCTTTTCGTCGAACTTGACGGCGAAAATAGCTATTGCCTCTTTTATTCGCCATTTTGGATTTTATTTAAGCTGAACTTTGCAATGAGAAAACAATTAATTGAAAGGAACAAAAAAATTTAACCACGACAAAATATACTTTGTATTGATGAAATGTATGATTTTAAAACTTACAAAAACACGCCCACTTATAAAGTAGGCGAGGTGGGAATTATGTTTACTCACTTTTGCAACAAAATAAAAAGATATAAAACGTTAAAAGATAATTCTATAAAAAAATAAATTAAGCATATATATTCCGCGAAGGAAGAGTTACTGAACCAGAGACGTAAAAATGAGAAAATAAATAAAAATTAATTTGAAAAAGTACGCTAAAGTTTCCTCGAGAGAAGTTAAACAAATCAGTTAACGAGATTTTTGTTTATCCCCTTTGTAGCAGAAGGACGAAAAATATTCTACGTATTGAGAAACCCACTTATATTCAGTGGAAAATACTTGATGAGAATCTATTTTGCAGTATAAAGCAAAAGAATAGATTTTATAAATCGAGGCCCACTTAATCAGTGGGGACAACTCGATAAAAATCCACTTTGAAATGGAATTTTTTGTAACGCATGCACGAAAAGTACCAGGTTGTGTATGGGCCGGCGGTGACAGAAGATGGCGCTTTTCGAGAAGGCGTATCGAAAATACGCTAACCGTATCGAAAATACGATAACCGTATCGAAAATACGATAACCGTGTCGAAAATACGATAACCGTATCGAAAATACTGTGCGCGCATGCGCACATCGGTTCTTTTCCTTCGTGTCACGGCCGGCCATACATAACCTGGCACTTCGTGCATTTGTTACAAAAAGTAGTATGCGATACTTGTACGTAAAAGCGGACTCCCGACGGCGGTTGTAAAGTGTCCGCACTCGTCTTCCCTCGCGCTACAAACAGCACTCGGCTTCGCCTCGTGCCGTTGTAGCGCTCGGTTCGACTCGTGCAGCCACTTTCCAACCTTCGCCGAAAGTTCGCTTTTACGCACTAGTATCGCAAAGTACTATTACTAAATGCTGTGTCGCGAACGTCCTTTAAATGCCCGCCGACTTGACGCATCACTTGCGAGAAAATACTCAAGTTTTAGCCACCTATCGGCGGTAAAGGAACTGAGAACCTCGTCAGGCGCGTTACGGGGTAGCTATTGGGTTGCCGGATACGCATCTCACTCGCCGTTCAACATGGCCTCACCCGACATAAGTTGGCCCAAAGCGGTGAAAATATACCATTATTCGACCTGACACATCGGCGAGAAATCCAATACAAAATATCCACTGATTCTGATACTTTACCTGAAATATGAAAAAAAGAAATAAAATAGATTTTTCCATTCATTTTTGGATATCAAGCTAGCTTGCTAGAATACTGAACTCAGTTTATATAATACTTTCAGTTTTTAACAATTAACTGCGAGCTTTTAAGCCACGAAAAATTATTCTAATTTATATCAACATATATCGTATAATAGAAACGGTCCTTAAACATTTATTTGTTGTTTATTGTATAGTTAAAATGTTTCTTCGCAATAGGGGCCCTAATTTGCAAAATGCGTTTCGGCCCTGATGGAGTTCAAACGCTCTAGACTTGACGTTTAGTGACATCGTCCGATAATTATGGGTACCGCTGAAGAAAATAGGAATTTGCGTTACCGACTGTCACGTACTTTGACTGCAGGTAAGTTATCTGTCAAACAACACGGATAAGTCAAGAGCAAGAACGTTCGTGGACGGAATGGGATTTTGATGAGATTTGCAATCGACGCGCTTAATTCAAATGATTCCCGAAAATTTATAGAACGGAGTAGATTGTAATTCAAGAGGGATTTTTATTGTATTAACTCTTCCATTACCGCGTGGCATCGCATTCGTCTTTTTCGGTACAAATCTCTATTCGCCCGCCGATGTGTCAGGGCGAATAATGGTATATTTTCACCGCTCTGGGCCAATTTATGTCGGGTGAGGCCATGTTGAACGGCGAGTGAGATGCGTATTCGGCAAGCCAATAGCTACCCGCGTTACGGCCGAATCGCAAGACTCTGGAGCCCGGGTATCTTAGAATTTATTTGGTGTTATATACATATTAGACCTGTTCAAAAAAGCCAAATATTCTTAAATTTTGTTGCTCATAGAGATTCTTGAAATTTGATGGAAAAGAAAAGTTTTCGCCAGAGGCGATGACTGTTAAAAAAAATATTTTTCTCTCCTCCGGGCCGAAAGCGACAACTTTCGTTCCGCTGCGCGGAACGAAGTTCCCGGTTTTCGGCTCCGTCGATGAGAAAAATCGTATACACTCCTCGGGCAGTAAATAAGAAAGCCTCAGATCACATGTAATCTGAGACATTTCTTACTTTACTGCCCTAGGTGTGTAATATACTATATTACTGCCTCCCCTCGCTTGAAAAAAAAATGTAAAAAATTCCAGTACTCGCTAATTTTAAACCCCAAGACGGTGAGTTTTTTTTAGTCAGTACTAAAAAAAAATCTCATCGTCTTGGGGCTTCACAAAAACATTCGTTTCGTAGTAAACAATTAACACACTATCCGGTTTGACGCTATGGGCTTTTTGAAAATCGCGAATTTTGGCACTTTTTGGTTTTTTTTTTTAAATTTTAAGTGACGAGAGGCAGTCTGATCTTTTCCATCGCATTTCAAGAATCTCGATGAGCAACAAAATTTTAAAATATTTCCTTTTTTTTAACAGGTTCAATACGTACATGCATTTACACTGTAACCTACACTGTTAAAAATATTTTATGTAAATTTTCATTACGGTTAAACGAAGCTCTTTGAAAATTTAGTATATTATAGTACTTTTTGTAACGCATGCAGGAGAAGTACTACTTCTCGTGCCTTCTCGCACGCGCGCGACATTACACTCGGTAGCACTTCTCATGCATTTGTTACAACAAGTATTATGCGATACAGAGCGAGAGAGCGATCATCATAAGACGGTTGTGAAGTTGATCGCACTCGTGGGGCTCGTACGATCAACTTCCCAAGCTGCGTATAATGATCGTTTTCTCGCCCTTGTATCGCAAAGTACTGTTATAATACTAGTGCGATAAAACTTGAAATACTAACTTTGCTAATAGAATACCATTTAACAACGCATCATTTATGTATATTTATCCCCTATTATACGAAAATAAATTTAAGCGAAATATGTCACGAAAAAACGGGCTGAAGGACCTCGGTCGATCGCCCATTGGCTCCAACAATGTAATACATTGTTCAAGAGAAATTTTTGTAACCACATTTATGTATCATAAAAAACAATGTAGCCAATAAAAACCGTTTACTACTACTACTAATAAATTTAATTTGCAAGTGAAACGTAAAATAAAAATACTTTCTGCTGAATCCTATGAGAACTAGGAAATTATAATTATAAATTATAGGAAATATAAAAAATTGTAATTTTACTAGTCTTGTGTATTAAACTTAATATATCAGCAGACGAATGAAATTTCCGCTAATGTAAGTTTGTATTGCCTATTACTTGGTGAATGTTTTCAATGTTAAGGTAATGTTCAATGTAACGAGAATTTTCATGTTTTTTTATGTTACAATAACGCTTTGGAGTTATCGACATATCACCAAACCAAAGGAAATATAAGCAAACGGTTTATCTCGTAATGGAAAAGCCGTAGGCTTTTGAAATTTCGTACTTTCAAATACCTTGGATGTATTTATTTATAAAATGCACATGCTGATGTGCAAGCAACTCTTCGAAATAGTCCAATATTTACAGAAATGCAATAAAAAAAATTAGCACTGAGTTGACTGCACGTAATACAGAATTACTAAATTAATTATCTTGATTTAAAAATAAAAACACCAATGCATTTCTTACCTTATCGGTCAGAACTTTGCGCGTGCTGATATCGTCCTCGGTGAGTCGCCTGATCATCTCCTGATACTGTTGGCACTCCTCAACGAGAGCCGTCTCGCGCAATCTGTGAGCTTCAGTTTCCTCGCCCATCTGTTGCGCAGCGAGATGCAGCCGGTAATCGAGTTTCACTTTAAAGTCTGAGTTCTCCTTCTCGATCGCCTCACGAACCGCAACGTCTTTTTCATTCTTCATATCCTCTTTCGCTTTCGCTAGAATCGCTTCATGGTTCGCTCGCTCGATTACGTCGGGACGCTGCGCAAATAATTGGCAAACATTTATTAATAAATACGACGATTTTCACAAATTTAGGAATGAAAGGGACTATGTAATCTGTAAAAACGTAAGAAATTATCTTTTCTAGTTTCGATATCATTTCTGTTAATTAGAAACAAACAAAAATAATTACAATATAGTTAAATTTTTCACTTGTCACAATTATTTTATCATAATAGTTCACGGATTTCAACTTTAAAAATGTTATTATCGAACCAGTATGAAATAAATGAAAATTCGTTTAAATAATGAAATTGATAGCTTTATCAACACATCTGTTTTTTTTCCCGTAAAATTCACGTATAACGGATTCCGTTTTATTGATAAATTAGTCAATCTAAGGTTTTATTGCGCATGCATTCCTAATATTTGTTTGGCTCAGAATTTGAAGACTTTGCGAAAAGATAAATTTGAAAAAAAAAAAAAAAAAAAAAAAAAAAAAATAGATTTATTTTCAATTAAACATTATAAAATAAAAATTAATTAAATCAATTTAAATTCATATAATTCATTCGTTCATTAAATTTTAATATAAACCTATGTCATCCCACTCTGTAAATTACAGATTAAATTAGTAAATACACGATCTTTGAAACGTGCATATTTCATTTTTTTTTACATATCATTGAAAAAATGAAAACATTCAAGAACGGATTTTTAAAGGTTAAAGATTGTTTCACACAACTAACTTCACCTGTATTGATTAAAACTAATGGAAAATATAATATTTAACGAAAATGGAAAAACTAATTAATTCATATCAATTAGAAAAAAATAGTAGGATTCTAGTATTGGACAGATCTTCACTTTGTATCATAGTGAAGATTACACATTGCTTCCTCATGAATTTTCATTTTTCACAAAGCCACATCTGTGAGTAAGCTTATTTATTAATTCTGGCTTCCTCATACAGGAAGCTTTGTAAAAAAATCAAATTGAATGAGGAAACAATGCGCAAAATTTTACTTTTCAACTTATTCCGTTACCTATATAGTTCTTGAAAAATTCGAAATCATGTAAAATCCAAACCGCTCTACCGATCAAATTTGGTAGGTAGCAAAATTGAATATTATTTTATATCTGTAGAAAATTTCAGTTGATTTGGGCAGATTTTACGTGAGTTAGTGCAAAACGAATATTTTTTGAAACATTCAAAATCGCATAAATTTATTCGTTCACTTACCAAAAAAAAAAAAAAAAAATGATCACGAGAACAAGGCTTCCTCTATAAGGAAGGAAAAAAGGATGCAAAGTAGAACTTTGCTTCCTCATTAATTTACATCTTTCGCAACGCCGCCTTTATGAGGAAGTTTCTTTATTTTATTTTTGGCTTCATTATAGAGGAAGCTTTGCGAAAGATGAAAATTATTTACGAAGCAATGTGCAAAGTTCTACTATGCATCCTTATTTTAAATACAAATTAAACAAGTACGAAAACAAAATTTTTCATAAATTCAAAATTCTATAAAATGTAAACCGCTTTATGTATTTTGCATAAATTCAATACCGATCGTCATTTTTCATTGCTTTATTCGTCAAAAACTGTTTAAGCTCATTATCTAAAAAATTCTGGCGCTAGTGAACATACAGAGATTTCTTGAAAAATTCAATGTCTTATAAAATGTGAACCACTTTATCAATCTTGACCAAATTCGATATCTAGTACAACTGGATATTAATTTTACCTTGCAAAAGATTTGAGCAGGTTTCGTCGAACTTAACTTGAATAAGAACGAAAATATATTTTTTTTTTTCGAAAATTCAACATTTTATAAGATCTAAACCGCTTTATGAATTTCGCTCAAATTCAATACCGACCTTCATTTTTAATTTCTCTATTTGTGCTAAACTATTTAGTTCATTAGCTGAAAAATTGCGGAAGCTAGAGAACATACAGACATTTTTCGACAAATTGAAACACTTATAAAATCTGAATTTTTCTTTAAATTTTTTCGAAAATGTATTATACATAGGCGTTGCTCCTCTACCAGCCTGCCAAACTTCAGCTTGATTGTTAAAGCCGTTTGAATTTTGCAAGCGTGCCACACACGCACGCACGCACGCACGCACGCACGCACGCACGCACGCACGCACGCACGCACGCACGCACGCACGCACGCACGCACGCACGCACGCACGCGAGCACGCGCTCAAACCGCTGTATCTCGAAAACGGCTTTAACAATCAAGCTGAGGTTTGGCAGGCTGGTAGAGGAGCAACGCATATGTATAGTAATATATTCGAAAAAATTTGAAGAAAAATTCAGATTTTATAAGTGTTTCAATTTATCGAAAAATGTCTGTATGTTCTCTAGCTTCCGCATTTTTTCAGCTAATGAGCTAAATAGTTTTGCACAAATAGAGAAATTAAAAATGAAGGTCGGTATTGAATTTTTTTTCAATAAAAATGAAGGTAGGAAATTTTTTTTTTTTTTTTCGAAAACTATGGGAAAGAAAAAATAGGAAAGTCCTGAATAAATACCTCTATTTTCTCGAGACTGGAGTCGCTAGGACTTCTCTCCATAGTCGAGGTAGCCATAGCGACCATTTTGAACCTCGTTCTAATGGTATCCAATTCCGATCTGTATTCCATTTGCACTTTGTCAGTGGCGTCCTTGACAGCTCGTTGTTGTTCGGCTCTGGCTTTTCTGAGGGTTTCCTCGAGTTCGCTGATATTTTGCTGGCACTGAGCGAGGCTCCGGTTGAGAGCATCGACCTCCGCGTGTCGCGCTTCGTTTGTTTCCTTCAGGGCGGATTCCTTGTCGACACGAGCTTGCTCAAGCGCTTCGTCCAACTGTTGTTGAAGTCGCGTTCGCAGATCTCTCATTTCCTCGTGCTCGCTCTCGAGTTTCTGTCGCATCGTATTTATCAGATACTCACGATCAGCGAGTTGAGCTTCGACATCTCGAACTGCTCCGTACATGTTGCGAATCTCTTCGTCGCGACTCTGCAATAATTTCTTCATGTCCGCCATCTCAAGCTCATGATCTACGGTCAATTCTCGTTCGCGCTCCCTAAGAGCATCCTCGCACTTTCGCGAATGCAGCGCCAAAGCGTGACGCACTCTGTCGGAAACGTCTTTTAAATCGGCTTTATCCACGGTAACTTTCTCCCTCAGAATCGTCAATTCCTCGCGAAAAGCCGTCATTGCCTCGCTGGTAGCGATCTTCATGTTTCGCAGTAAACTTCGCAGGCGTTCGACCTCGCTCCTCGTATTTCCGAGATTCTCCTGTAACAGAAAACGTTCAAGAATTCCGCGATAATCACTTGACCCCGGAGATTAGCACCTTTCGCTACTTTCAAATACGCATTTTTTCTTTATATGTGTGTGTTTTTTTTCCTATGTAAGAACGGGCTATGTAATGAAAATGAATTTGAAATTATTTCGTAACTGAATGATCGATTATTACGCATTTCAAATATTCATTGCAACTGAATAATTTATCTAGATTATTCATTATTATCGCAGAAATATAAATGCCTCAAGCTTTTCATAATAATTCGTCATGGCTATTTTTTTAAAATTATTTTAAATATATTTTCAGTTAATTCATGCCCATTACCGAATTCTTATATAGGAATCTAAGACTCTTTGATATAAAAAATGTATGATACAATTTTTATCTCGTTTATTATTTCATGATTAGAGCGTTAGTTTATGAGAAAATAATATATAATAATTAATCTTGTGAATAACTGCACAGGAAATTAATTTATCAAATTTAATAAATCCTACGAATGTGGAAGGTTTTCTATCTCGATCTATTTTTGTAATGCATTAAGTATATGTATCTATTATTTAAAGAAACTTTCCGCGTACATTTATTAACGAAATGTCTTAGTAAGTATTGAGATATTTTGACGTTTTTATATGAGCTGCATTTAAACGTTATAAAATAACAAATTATGAGTCAATACCATACATTTTTAAGCAAGTTGAGTAATAGAAGAGGTTCAGAACTCTGACCCTATAATCTATGTAAATCTTAATAAAAAGAATTCTAGGCATTTATCTATTTGTACCAAATGGTGCATAAAATAAGAATTTTATGCATCATTTGATGATTGGCTAGTTTATTGGTTAATTTAACTATAAACAATAAATGCCTTGCGCAAGTAAATAAAACACGTTCCTAACATCTATACATTTTCCAAAATTCATTTTTTTTCCTATTACGTGATTTAAAAAAAAAAATGACAAAATACAAAGAATTAAAAAAATGTTTCTTGATATTCAATATGGCAAATTTAGTATTTGATACAGACTTTATATATCGTTGCTGTACGTACACTGCGCGTACGTATATCGCGCAAGACATTGCTATTAAATATATAAAAACGATGCCATTTTGGTAACCATTTTGGTGATTGATTATTAGCAACAGTGTTTTAATAAATTAGAAAAATCGTCAGGTACGAAAAAAAAAAAAGAGTAAGATGAAAAATGTATTTTTGGTTTCCAAAAATAGTAAACATTAAAAAACTGGTTATAGAAAAAAAATACAGCTTCTATCATTTGAGACATTTCGATCTGTAGATTATTTAGCATGATAAAAACACCGTCACAACAAAGAATCAAATAGGTTTTTTTTAAATGCTGATTTCTTGAAGCAATAAAAGAATACAAGCTATTTGGCTTGAAACTAATAGAGTGGTCTTTAATAACAAATAAATTAAAGGGTAAATACTAAATAATTTTTTAAAACTACATATTTGAAAGGAGCGAAAGATGCTTATCTCCGTTTGAGCAGAGCTTTTACTGATAACTCGTCGTAAAGTTTCGACGGAATTATTCAATTTTCGGGAAACTCCGATAAAAATATTGAGCTTAAGAGGATTTTTAATAATATATATAGTCGGATTAACGTCGACGTGCGTTATAATATCGATCTACGGTGGATATTTCTTTTTAAAGTAACAATACTTAATATTATTTATTGACGAAAGCCGAAAGCTCCCGAACGCGCGTGTTTTGTGTAAATGTGTGTCGTGTGTGGTTTTATATTTAAACGTCCGAGCGCCACACTTGGGATTATTTGGGGAATGCGATATTGTGTGGTTTTACAGGAATAATTGGAGGAGCAGGAGATATATAGAGAGATTTGTGCGACGGCATCAGCTATCCTGGAAGAAAATAAATTGTGATACCGTTCGTTTCGTTTGAGAAGCGTAACGCGACAACGATATGGTGATGAAGAACACGGAAAGAAATGTTTGGTTGTGACAACTACGTTTCCAATTTGCTCTACACAAGCTCTCAAAAATTAATTACCCCAATCATAATGAATAGTAATCTCAGCTATTCACGATTAATTCTCGCGAGATTAATATACTGAGACAAATATATAATTGAATATACTGAATTTTTAAATGTGACATTTATTTGTGAATATTCAAATGCATGGAATTATTTGAACCAATTATATATTTAATTGCTCCTTTTGTTGAATGAAATCAAAATTTTATTGACTCAATGAAATATTCAATCGTTTTGACTAAATATTGTGTTGATTCAATTAAATTATCTTATGAAAACGTCAGACAATATTCTTATTCATTTTATATCGTCAATTCTACGAACTAAATTTATCGTTGAATCAAAATTATATTTGTTTCAATGCGGACAATATTTGTTTGAACCTGTTTAATATTCAATTTTAAGCTCTAAACTACTAATGGTACCATTGATTCAAATATATATATTTAATGCATGCAATCAATTATTTATTCGACTCAATCAAATATATGGTTGCTTCAATTGTACTGATTCTTTTCATGCGAATAATTCGGCTCTTTTATAAAGTTCATTGAGCGCAATATATTGGTATTTTGACTACACGTATAGTTGCTTAAAATAGCAAAATAGTTGAATCAATTAAATATATTTTCAATAAATGATTTGCTGTATTCAATTTTATTTTTCTCTCAGTGTCAGTGTGACCATTTGAATCGTTCACTGAAAACAAAAATTCTATTGCGGGTTGCCAAAAAGACGTATTTTTCAAGCACCTCTAGTTCTTATTCGTTCAATCCCATTTAACATTGAAATAGTAAAATATTATTTTGCTTATTTTAGAGTTAATGTTTTGATCTCGTATGGAATTGGAGGAATTAGAATAAGTGGCTTGACTCTTGTTTTTGGCAGCCCGCAAACGATGGATTTATTGAATCAATGACATTTTTTTTCAGTGTTGCAACTACCATTCGAATCGTTGGCACTACCGTTAGGGTTGTGAGGGAAATAGAATAATCGATTGATAGTGTCAACTCATTTTATGGTTATGACAACTAATCTTTTCTTTCCGCCGGTCGTTAGCGTTTCTCGTACGGAGCGATGCAACAAGAGTGACCCTTGGTCTAGAAAAGCAACGGCGCCGAGTTATCTTGCCATTCATTCAACAAAAGCGATGCGGTTGCGCTTGAGAATTACTATTGCACGAGTTTTCGCCAACTACTTTGCGGAAAGCGCCGTTTTCTACAGTTTCTACAGGGCTTTACTAATTAAGGAACAACTGTAACATCGAGATAGTACATAAAAGTGTGAAAGTGCGATCACGCGGGTTCGATCAAAACAATAATCGAGCGTTGGAGGTTCATGCAGAGTTGTGAACCATCATTATAATCATAGAATGAATACTCCACGATAAACTTATACAGAAAAAATTAGTAAAGTTGAATAATGCATTGACAAATAAATTAACGGTTGCACTTGGTCAGTAGCCCAACTATTTAAGGTGCTTTTTTTTTATCGAAAGTAATTGTTTTATGCAGCTGTTTGACAAATTAAGTATCATTTTTTTAAGTCTGCTTATTATCACGATAAAATTATAGAAAAATCAATAAGTACAGCGGGGATGAGCAACATCGAATTAAAATTACATTTCGAATGATTTTCCTCTCGAAAAATTATTCGAAAGTATGATTTAAATACATTTCCAAATATTTTTCCAATCGAAAAAGAATTTACATAACAATTTAAATTCTTTTTGGAGTAGCAAAACATTCGAATTGTAATTTTAATTCGATGGTGCTTAGACCTTGACTGTATAGTCGAGCATTTTCAAAAAATGTATAATTTAATATTGCACTGAAATTTTATTTAAAAATATGGTATAATTAATATCATAACAACTCTCAGTGATAAAAAAAAAAATTAAGCTTAAACTTTTGAATAGCTACGAAAAGTACTTATTGTCAGTAAGAATACTTATAAAACGCATGAGTTTGGTCGTTTGATTGTTTTTCAAAGCATCATTTAATTATGCGATTTTTTAAAGATATTTTCCGTGGAATTTTTGAAGAAAGTAGTTTATATCGGAATAATAGAAAAATGTTATCATTTGTTTATAAAAGGTGCAGATATTTTCTATTAAATAATCACTATTACGTCAGTTATAGGATACACTTTTAACTGGAAAAATCATGAAGCTTGCAAACCTGCTTTTGTGTATGAAACTTTTCGGATACTTCGAGACTACATTAAATCGGAAATAAATTTTAAAAAACGAGCAGTCAAAGTGGAAATGTTCACGTATTGTTATTTCTGATTGTTGGACGAACGTCGAAAATCCGTGTGGCGAGTTTCTCGTATTTCTTTAAATGCAACCTTTTTGTTTAAATATTGCGTGTGAAGAATTACGTTATTCACTCACAAAGTTCGACATTTGAAAAGATTAGAGACCGTTCCACTTAAGTCGAATGAGTGCTAAACATAATTTTATCGTCTATTTAAAGGTTTTTGGGTTGTTCTGAAGGCATTCGAAAAACGTTAATTTAAAAGTGACTAATAACAATTTTGACAGATACAATTTTGTTTAGATCTTTCCCAGAGTGATGAGTATTTTTCTTGCGAATTTAAGTGGTGGTGACAGTAACATCTAAATTGCTGATATTCATTGACAGATATGTCGGTTATTGTTTGCTGATTCCTTAAAAAAATATTTTAAAAAAATATAATTAAAAAAATTAGTACTCGAGCATGTAGCATTTTGTCAATTTTACCTTTATCTCAAATCGCTACGTTCGTGCCGGAAGAACGATTCTTCTTGTATATAATTGAGCAATATTACAACGTTTTTGGCTTACTGGAAGTGTGAAGAAGTTTAAAAACCCATAAATGTTCTGTTACGCATATGCAATAGTTAAATGCTTTTGCCATAGATAAAAAATATCTTTGTTTCATCGTTGAAAAAAATATATTTTTTAATAGCATCGACCGAGAAACTAATGAGATTGTTGGGGTCAAAATAGTGAATGGCTAAAATAGCGAATTTCATAATAATTGGCATTCCAGATTCGGACATTAATTATTTTAAAATTCGCTATTTTAGCCATTGGTAATTTTTAAGTTATTGCCATTATCAAATTTAGGTGATCTATTTGTAGTTTTTCTTTTTCTCCGAAAAATATAATATGCCGGGCCACCGCAAAAATCATTAAAGAATTAAAACTTTTCCTTGCCACTAAAACGCAAATAAAATATATCTTTTGGAAAATTGCTGTTATTCAGTTAATTTTGTTGCACATTTGTCACTATTAACGATTTTTTAGTGTAAAGACAAATGCTGCAATGCAAACCAACTACCACTAGGATTGATTAATGCATAAAACTTGACATAATGGAGCAAACAAATGTAGCACTGATTTGATAAGTGCGAAGCGCTCCAACCTCGTTGTATGATCTTCATGTCCAAAGTCTCTGAAAAAATATGCCGCGGCTTCGAGAACGTTACGCCAACGTAAGCAGCTTTCAAAATTTTACGATTTTTACGTTCGTCCATGCAGAAAAAGGGATTTAATTGAGAAATTCCTGGCCCACTTAGCAAACGTTTGACCCGTACCAGTTGGGATTCGTCGCATAATTTTTTTTGATGTAGTATGCGTAAAATTCGTTTTTACGCACTGTTGTCGAGGCGTAAAATGAGTTTTTACACACAGTATGCGTAAAATAAAGAACCTTGAAAACTGTCATATTTGAGGCGGAAATATATTCTATGGCCTTTGTATGATACATTTCTATATACATGTGTATGTAAACTCTATAATATGTCGTTAGGAGCACTACTCTGTTTACTTGATATATGATTTAACGGGCGGGGTCGAGCCCGTTAGCCACCTGGCGGTAGCGAGACAAACTGTACGTGGCTAGACCACCGTGAATGCCACGGTGTATCCCACCGCTGCCAATATGCAAAGAAAATTCGTCTCGCTACCGCCAGGTGGCTAACGGCTAATATATCAATTTTCAAATTTAATTAATCGATTTCGTTGTAACGCGTTTGTTATTTATTATTTTTGTATTGTTTTGCTGTATACAATTTTGGGAAGTTGTATATACTATTGATTAATTTATAAAAGTATTCTAATAAATAAAGGCCATACTGACCATATAAATCAAAATATGAATTGAGATCGATAAATCATTAAAAAAATATATCTTTTTGTACAGTGGGGGGGGGCTCCGCCCCCCCCCAACCCCCCACCGGGGGCTTCGCCCCCTGGACCCCCGCCAAGGCCCTGGACCCGCTCCGTCCGCCCAACTACTTCCATCACATGTCCGCATAACATGCGTTATGTTTTTGCGGGGTGCGAATTTTACGCATACTACATAAAAAAATATCGTATGCGACACGTGCGTACGATTTACACACTCGTAGCGATCGTACAACACTCGTGGCCAGCTTCGCCGGCCACTCGTGCTCCCGATCGCTACTTGTGGGTAAAATCGCATTTTACGCACTTGATGCATAATATACTATTATGTTATAAAAAAAATACTTAAAATTTTATTTAAATTTCTCGCCATTTTTGTATTAAGTTGAAAGTCCGTAAAATTCGAATTCCGTGAAATCGAATCGAGTGTTGGATAACAACAAAACGTTTAACACTATAAAGAAAGTGGTCAACAATTTTTCCTTCGCCTTTAGAACGTTTAAAATTGGTTGCAACATATTTAAATTCACAAATTCGAACTATTTTTGAGAAACCGAATCAAAAATTAATATTTATATATGAATCATTTTCTTTACATTTACAAATGTATTTTATTTTATTAAATACATTTTCATTTAATATAATAAAATGCATTTGTGTAAATTTGCTGAGAATTTTTGATAGCATCCAAATTACATAAAAACTATCAAAAAAATCTTAAGCATTTTAATATCTAACACTTCATGTTCTTTTTTAATTACGGATTTTTATTTTATGGAGCAGTTTTTGTTTGAAATTTAACCCTTTAACGGCAAATAGTAGCATATCTGCTAAATTGGCGGGATGACAACTTCTCAAAACATCTTTTTGTATTCACATTTAGAGGTTCCGCAAAAATTTGACAAATAGTCGAATGAATCCCACGTTTGGATTTCATGAAAGAACAATGTATTTATATGTAAATTTTACAAACTGAATTTTTTAAAACTCCCATTATTCCACTTTATATTTAGAAAAGTGTTGAAATTTCAGGGGCTTCAACAAATCAATAAACTTCACGAAAATTTCAAATAAAATTAGTGTTTCTCAAGTAGTTATAATAATATTAAAAAATCATAAGACCAAAAAGACCTCATGTACGTTAGATTGCTTTTAGGCTCACGAAAAAAAAAAAAAACTTGTTGGTGCGATGCGAAGAAAAATATCGAGAGTAACAGTGAAAGAAGAAGAAAAAACCAAAAAAACCAAAAAAAAAGAGGAGGAGAAGGAAAAAAGATGAAAGACACGAAGAAAGGTAATGGAACGTTTTACCGCTACGACTACGAGTTGAGTTAGCGAGCCTTGTAATTCGTCCAAGTACCTGAAGAAGGGAAACGATAGCCTGATGCTGACCGTCGTTGGGATGCTCGCTGAGGCTGCTCGGCAGCGATTCGTCCATGTAAAATTCGGTACCCATGAAATCGACGTTTCCGGGTTCAGCGGAAGGGCTGCTACCGCCGCTCCCGGGTGTTTGTTGTTGCTGTTGTTGTTGTCGATGCTGTTGCTCATGAAGAAGTTGTTGCTGAAGCTGGCCGTCGCACGCGACGTTACGTGAATGGGAGGAAATGGGAACGGGACTTATGGAACGCGCCTCGTCGCTCGTTGAGCTTGAACGACGTGGACGATCGTTAATATCGCGATTGTAATTCGTCATAATGCAGCTGGACGACGGTACGCGATTGTGACGATGATTGCTAAGAATTCCGTTTGAATTTTCGGCGTTTTCCGTACACTCTGCGAGCGGACTCAACGGTGCCGGTCGCTCGCTCGTTGTTAAACTAGGAAAATGAAATGAACCGCCCGGTTCGCTCGACGACGATGAACGATTTAAATCAACGACACGCGACGTTAGGGAGGAAACGTTAGTCGAGGTTGAGGACGAGGGAGACACGCTTCTCGAGCCATCATCACCACCAACCTCCAATTGCTTCTGAAGCTTCTGCTTCGCCTCGTCGAATGAACCCAGCTTCGAGTCACCGCCGGCCTGGCCGATTTTCTCGAACTCCTCGGTGTCCGTCTCCGATTCGAAACCCACACTGAAATATTTCAACGCTTTAGTCAAATTTAGTCAAATAAAAATATATTTTAAATACTTTAAGTTAAGCTCGAAATTTAAAATAAAAAAGTTTCCTTATTTTATTTTTGGCTTCCTCATAGGGGAAGCTTTGCGAAAGATGGAAATTATTAACGAAGGAATATGCAAACTTCTACTTTGCATCCTTATTTTAAATACAAAATTAAAGAAGTACGAAAACAAAAATTTTCATAAATTCAAAATTCTATAAAATTTAAAGCGCTTTATGTATTTCGCTTAAATTCAATACCGAACTGTTTAAGCTCATTATCTAAAAAATTGTGGCAGCTAGAGAACATACGGAGATTTTTTTAAAAATTCAATGTCTTATAAAATCTGAACCACTTTACCAATCTTCACCATACTCGATATCTACTACACCTGGATGTTAGTTTTACCTTGCAAAAGATTTCAGCAGGTTTCGTCGAACTTAATTTGAATAAGAACGAAAAACAACATGTTTTCGAAAATTCAAAATTTTATAAAATCTAAACCGCTTTATTAATTTTTCTCAAATTCAATACCGACCTTAATTTTTCATTCCTCTATTTGTCTAGAACTATTTAGCTCATTAGCTGAAAAATTGCGGAAGCTAGAGTACGTAGAAAAATTTTTCGAAAAATTTAAGAGCTTATAAAACTTGATTTTTTCGTTCAATTTTTTCGAAAATGTATACATAGGAAGGGGCGTTGCTCCTCTACCAGCGTGTCAAATTACAGCTTCATTGTTAAAGCCGTTTTCGAGATACAGCGGTTTGAATTTTGTAAGCGTGCCACACACACACACATACTATCATATCATATTCTGAGTGTCCTGAAAAACTCGAAAAATTTTTAATTATGAACAATTTGGATGAATTATTCTATTTCAATAAATTCTAATATTCCTTAATCATTTAGTCATGAAAGTATTTAAAATACATTTTCATTGTAATCATTCGATCTTTATTTAACTTATTCTCTAGACCTGTTAAAAAAAAGGCTAATATTTTTTAACTTCGTTGCTTATCGAGATTCGTGAAATTTGATGCAAAAGAAAAGTTTACGCCAAAGGCGATGTCCGTAAAAAAATATTTAGCACTGCCTCTTGACGCTTAAATGTTTGAAAGCACAATAAAATGCCACAATTCCCAATTTTCAAAAAGCTCGTAGCGCCAAAGCGCATGACGTATTCGTTGTTCAATAGGAAATTAACATTTTCGTGAACCCCCATGAAGATACGATTTTTTTAGTACTTTTTTATCGTAATAAATATATTGCAAATTTAATTCAGAAAATATCCAAATTTGAAAATTTTGGCGCTCTTATCTACAATCTTTGTTCAAATAACAACAAAATAAGTCATGCGAAAGCTATATTGTCTGTGCGACAATATTTAGAACCGTCTTTTCTTCGCACGGTTAAAAAAATAAAGATTTGTCTTTATTTATATATTCACAATTAAATTGGCAATATATTTATTACGATAAAATAGTACTAAAAAAAAATCGCATCGTCTTGGGGGTTCACAAAAACTTTCATTTCCTATTGATTAAAATTGCGATCTGTGGCATTTTTGTTATTGTTATGTTTTTGAACATTTCAAGTGTCAAGAAGGAGAGCTAAACATTTTTTTTACAGATATCGCCTTTGGCGAAAAATTTTATTTTGCATCATATTTCAAGAATCTCGATGAGCAAACAAATAAAAAAATTAACCTTTCTTTAACGGGTCTATTACTCTCATGAAATGGAGAATATATTTAAAAGATTAAGTAAAAAATCTTAAAAATGGAAGTACCCTGCAAGTTACAGGAAGGGAGCAAATTGTGATCTTTTGGTTTTTTCACCACTTATTTTATGACATTTTTTTACATATCCACGTAAGATTTCTTTTTACAAATATGATCCGCGATTCCGAACAAAGCTAATTTAGTAGTAGACTCACCGATCGCCAACCATTGGCTGTTGCTCTCGTCTCTCCTTGCTCGGCATATCGACAGGCATGGAAATACTGTCCTTTTCCTTTGCGCCATCGCTACTGCCATCAGTGAGACTCTTTGAGAGGAAGAACTGCGTTATGGTATTTAGATCGGGCGTAGAAATTGAATCGGCGAGATCCGGCAGCTGATCTTTTAGAGATTCCATGTCGTCGATGGTCAACTGTACAAAGGAATAAATTCAATTCAATTCAATTTATTCAAGGAGAATAAATGAACATTTGACCACTGCATGCATTTACAATAGACCCAAATGTGCCTGTAGGTGTACATATAGTGTAGTTTTATGAAATTGCAAAAATAATAATAATAAAATTTAATAATTTCAAGTATAACATAATACAAAGTAATATAAAGATTAACATTATATATATATATATATATATGAGACATTCCACCGGTTATCGACATGGTCGCGACCCTCATATTTCTTTTTTTTGTTTTGAGATGTTATAGAGCAATATAAAAAACACTCTAGAATTTTTTTAGATATTAAAAAAAAATTGTATTTTTTTAATTACCTAAAATTTGATTTTCTCAAAAAGTACGTCAACGATTTTTTCTTTTTTTACTGTAAATTCTCTGTAGAAAAACAAAATTTTTGAGCCTAGACCCAGAGTGGGGCGAGGCCTAGATTAGCAGCTAAAAATAAAACAAAATTTTTAAAAATTAAACAAATACGCCAAACTTGAATCTCTCTAAAAGTACGTAAATGATTTCTACCGTAAAAGAATTTTATATTTAGTTGCTGTTCTAGACTGCCCCCCATTATCGTTCTAATCTCAAGAATTTCGTTTTTGGACAGAGAATTTACAATAAAATTTTTTTTAAAATCATCGACATACTTTTAGAAAGATTCAAGTTTGGGGTATTTTTTTAAATTTTGTTTTATTTTTAGCTGTTAATCTAGGCCTCGCTCCACTCTGGGTGTAGGGTTAAAAAAAATTTTTTTTAGTCACAGAATTTACCGTAAAAAAAAAAAAAATCGCCGATGTACTTATTGAGTAAATCAAATTTTAGGTAATTAAAAAAACACACATTTTTTTTTTATCTAAAAAAAATTCTAGAGTATTTTTTTATATTGCTCTACAACATCTCAAAAGAAAAGGAAAAAAATGAGGGTCACGACCCTGTCGATTACCGGTGGAATGCCCCATATATATGACTCTCGGCCTGCAAGGGTGATAACACTAGTCATTTTTGGCCATTTTAATTTTATCCTAATCAAATAATGCTATTTCTTTCACTCTTTTTCAGCCCTCAGCGCCGATGCATCAAGATCAATTCCAGAAAGAAATGTAACATTTTCAGAATTAGCCATAAGAAATATTTTATGTTTTTATTTAATAAAATAAAAGAATACAGAAATGCAATTAAAATGAAAACAAAAATAAAACAGAGACGTTAATAATACTTGAAATATTGCAATCGTTAATAACGTATTTTTCATGCTAAAATTGAATGTTCAGAGATGTAAAACGACTCTTGATTATAACCTAGGCTTTTCTATTCTTCTAGAGCGCAGCATAAACAGTCTCCTTTTTGAAAAAGTTCATTAAGTAATTGCAGTTTCCTCATGGAGGAAGCTTTCTGTATAGAAGAAACAATTGTAAATTCTTATTTGTAACCTTTTGTCTAAGTGTTACAGAAAAACTGCGAGATTAACCAGACGGTATTTTTAAAATGAAAATTCGAAAAATTCAGATTCTCATAAAATTTGCACTACTCGATTGTTTTTCACTAATTCCAAATCAATCATCGTTAAATGTGAGTTCATTTGTGAAAAAGAATCTTCTCAATAAGCTAAAATTTACAGGGTTTTACAGGTATTTTTCAATGCAATTCGGACCATCTAAGTTGTCCTAAAAATCGCCCAAAAATCTAACATTTTCGAAAAAAAAAATCGACATTATTTTTTAAAAAAAGTGAATTAATTGCGTTTTTCTCATTGAGAAAGATTTATGTACAGAAAAAACAATATACAAGCTTTTATTTGCCAACTCTTTTGCTTCCTCATAGAGGAAGATTTGTTTTCATGAAATTTTTTAAATTACATTCATCCATATATTTTTTCTAAATCACTTTTCTCGAAGTTTTAGACCATTTTGAGTGTACTGTCATGAAAAAGTCGAAAAAAGAAATTCGCACGAAAACAAAACTTCCTCTATGAGAAAGCAAAAAATCCGTTGGAATAAAATTGTAGAAGATTACCTTAGGCAGTCCGCTGTCAAAAATGGCAGGTGCCTGAGTGGCATAAGGCGGCGGAGTGTCCTCAAGCCCGGTGAAAAGGGTATACAGAAAGTGTCCGTCGAATTTGCTCTGAAACTCTCGTCGCCTTGCGATTTCCTCGCTATGAACGGTGAGAAGTTGACACGCAAGATTGCTCGCCCAGACGAGAAAAGCTTGAGAGAAGGTGCGTCGTCTTACGACTTCGGCGACAGCGCTCATGTACATTTGCGGCGCAAGATGAATCTGTTGAACGACTTCGAGATGTCTCTTCAGACGCTTCAAGCTCTCGTGATACATTACGAGTTTTCCGTCAACTTCCATCATCTTATTTTCCACATACATTATCCATTTAAGGCGATGATAAATATTGACCGAAAGCTCTTCCTTTGCTTTGGTGCATCGTCGGCGAATGTCACGCAGTTGGCTATGATTTTCCATCATTACAACGAGCTGATGACGATGAGACGCGCAAAGATCGGGTAAAATGCTGGGATCGCCAAGATTGCTTGCTCGTGTCTGATTTTGCACAAAACCCTGAGCAAGTTCGCCCTGTTCTTGAACTAGACGTTTAGCTTGATTCATCAGCTGTTCAAGCGCCGAAAGACGCTCGCCCAAGCCTTTGATCTCCTTCATTTCCTGCTTGTTCGCCGCGTCGACCGCCGCATTCACTTCGCTCATAAGCGCCTCCATCATTCGCTCGTCGAACTGCTCCAATCCTCGTGAACATTGCTCTGCCACTTGCTCAAGGCTGCTCTGATTATCCTTCGCCGAGATCCACTTTAAGAGGCTAAGAACGTCGTCGCTTGTGCACTCGGCGACCTGTTGTTGCTGCGGATCCTGCGATGGCTGATCATCCGGACTTAACAGACCTTCCGCTTGCGCTCGCAATGCTGGCAGGATCGGGATTTTCGAGAGAGTCCCGAGGTCGATGTTGAAGCTGAAGAAAATAACAATTCCTTTTCATATAAATATATTCAACTATGTATACGATTAGTATTCATTTCGCATAAGTTCACTTTTCGATGGTATAAAAATCTGAAAATATTCGTGCACATTAAAGGTACTGAATCTATTAATTTTGCATAATAATCATTCTAAATTGTTATTAACAAATTGAAAAAAATAAAAAAGATTGTTTAACAAATCTCCCGAAAACCCAGATTTTTTTATATTAAAATAATTCGTTCATTTTTCTGAATACGTATGAATTCCGTCAGACTTTTTAATTCACTTTGAATTTTTTTCTTTTCTATATGGGAAAAATACGTGAAAAAAAAAAAGTATATGGGTCATTCCACGGGATTTCGCACAAAAAAAAACCCGACCGACTCCAATTTTCGCCTAATTTTTTTATATTGTTGACTATGTCAAACGGAGCATCTGTGAATTTTTTGAGAATTTTATTCTTATATTTCGACGAGCCATAAAATAAAAGGTGAAAAAAATGAAAAAAATTCTGACGTCAAGTGGAATAATGATATCGACAAAAATAACTAGCTCAAAATTTTCGTAATTCAACACAGTTTACGGTTAAAATAATCAAAATAAAAAATAAACATAACTTCTATTTTATTTATGTCTTCTACCAAGAAAAGGTACCATTTCGCTAATTTGGCCCCCTCCGATTTCAATACAAAAAATCACGAATATACTACATGGAGTCCCAAACATTTTAAGCACAAGCCCAAGATGGAGAACGCATTTTACCCATTTTTAAAAAAATATTTCGGGTAATTGATTTTTTAAATTTTCTTCCAATCTTCTGCGTATTTTTTTTATGTAATTGGTAATATTAAAAGGAGCTTATGTGATTCTTTTCATAATTTTATATGTAGATCTATTCGATTCTGAGTGATTCTGAGTGAGTAAGAAAGCGATCAGCTGATCGCTTTCTTACTCACCCAGTCGCGAGATTCGCCTGGGGTACGCCTGGGGCGTGCGATCAGCTGATCGTCTCGTTACGCACACAGTGGCCGCTCGAGCGCTAGCGTCGCGAGATACGCCTGAGGCGTATAGTAATTTTGTTTTTTTTTTTAACTTAATCAGAGAGGTCCATATAAATGAAATGGGACCTTTTTTTTGTAAAAGACGCAACGAAAATACAATTTTTTAAATTCGTAATTCGATTACATTTAATGAATCGAATACATCTACATATAAAATTATGAAAAAAATCACATAAGCTCCTTTTAATATTACCAATTACATAAAAAAATAAGATTGGAAGAAAATTAAAAAAATCAATTACCCGAAATATTTTTTTAAAATGGGTAAAATGCGTTCTCCATCTTGGGCTTGTGCTTAAAATGTTTGGGTCTCCATGTAGTATATTCGTGATTTTTTGTATTGAAATCGGAGGGGGCCAAATTAGCGAAATGGTACCTTTTCTTGGTAAAAGACATAAATAAAATAGAAGTTATGTTTATTTTTTATTTTGATTATTTTTACCGTAAACTGTGTTGAATTACGAAAATTTTGACCTAGTTATTTTTGTCGATATCATTATTCCACTTGACGTCAGATTTTTTTTCATTTTTTTCACCTTTTATTTTATGGCTCGTCGAAATATAAGAATAAAATTCTCAAAAAATTCACAGATGCACCGTTTGACATAGTCAACAATATAAAAAAATTAGGCGAAAATTGGAGTCGGTCGGGTTTTTTTTGTGCGAAATCCCGTGGAATGACCCATATATATATATTGTTATGAATATAGAGATTAGGTCTTATAGGAACACACGGTATGACGATCGACAAACGAACACTTGACATACTTCACAGTAAACGTGACAGAAGAGAGTCTTGACAGGACTTTGACTCCGAGCAAACGTGCGAACAAAAGCGTTAAAGATACATAGAACTATTTGTAATTAATAATATCCGCCCCACAAACAAATATCCGCTTTATTCATTCGCTCGGTCGTAACATTGGTGTCAGAAGTGATTTCGAATCTTCGCGACTTTAATTCATTAGTGGTTGAATCGGAATTAGTATTGAGATGTCGACGATAGTGACAAGAAGTCAAGATCAACGAAGAACTATTTCGTCGAAAAATAGGAATCAGGAATCGGATTATATTTCCAGAGAAGAATTCGTAAAAATAATCGATGAATTGCGGAAGAAACAAGAGGAAGAAATATTGAGAATTCGGATACAGGCTATCGAAATAGCGAAAGAATCAGCGATAATCGCGACTAAAGAAGCGATCCGAGTGGCATTCGAGGAAATTAACATCGTGAGGAGCAACGCACAAAACAAGGTGATCGTTCCAAATACTAACGCTTGTAATTGTGCTGCTAGCTCGCTTCCTCTCGCTATTGATAGATCTGCTGAGAGGATTGTAGAAAATTCATATGCAACAGAGAGTCAGGGAGAAAATTTACATTCAGTTCACAACAGTCATCTTAAACTAGACACGTTTGACGGTTCCGGCTCATGGAACCAATACATCAAACAATTCGAGATGATTTCGAAATATAATCGGTACTCACAGGAAGAAAAGGTTGTTGCGTTAGTGTCTTCGCTTCGTGGCTCGGCAAGAGCAATTTTACTTAACTTGTCAGACGAAGAACTCAAGGACTTTCAAAAAGTTAAAAAGGAACTCGATTTTAGTTTTGGCGAGGTTCATTTCACTCAAATCAGTTATTCTGCATTCCACAATAGGAAACAACACGAAAAGGAAGGTTTCCGAAGCTTCGCATTGGATCTTAAACGATTGGTCAGGTTAGCATACCCCGAGTGCAACGAAGAAGTTAAGGATCACGTTGTTTATCGCCAGTTCGTTTCAGGAATTTTTGATAGAGAGGTTAGACTCATTCTGAGGTTAGAAGGCGTTTCATCTTTGCGACAAGCTTTAACGAGGGCTGAGGAAATTCAGGCGATCCATACTATTGAGAAGAAACAAAGGGAACATGAGTGTAGAGCGACAAGGGACTATAAAAAATCAAATCACATTAGATTGACTCATTCAACTTCGGATTTAGCTTGCGAACAGGTTTCTATTTCATCGAAAAACAGAAAATGTTGGATTTGTAGTGAGGAAGACCACATAAAAAAGTTTTGTCCGCATCGAAGACGTCGTGTCTAGGTTTTTGAGTCTATTAGGTTTGAACTGAAGCTTATGAATTGGTAACCCAAGAAGGGAATGGAATTGAATCGTTTTTAGGGAGTTCTCTGAGAATTATAACAGTCGTTAGATCAGAGAGGGTCAATGCTGGAAAGAGTATAGATTGCTCGTCTGGAGCCTTGGATTTGCGAAGAATGGCATCCTGGAAGGCTTCCGGACCCGCGTAGAAAAAAAGAATCTTGTGAAGAATCTTTTAAAGAATCTTAAAAAAAGTCTTGAAAGAATCTTTAAAAGAATCTTTAAAGGAATCTTGAAAAGAATCACGTATAGGATCCGGAGCAAGACTCTTTTCAAGATTCTTTTCAAATTTGTTTCCAGATCAAAACTCCGAATTTTTGTAATTTTTTTAGTTTAATTCAGTTGATTAGTCATATTTGATTGATCAGATCCGAAAAATAGCGTGATTTGATCAAATTAAAGCGATAAAATGAGAAAAAAAAAAAAAAAATGTTGATCGTGGGACTTGAACCCAGGTCCCTCGGCGTACTATCCCGTTATCTTATCTATTCCACCACATCATCTTTCTTGGATAGCAGTAAAATTAAATGATATATGAGTGTCACTTGCTTTTTCAGAACTTTGTTTTTTTTTTCGGAAATTACGGCGCGATGCGCGTTACCACTTTGCACCGTTTCACAGTATCTAGTTTCATTAAGAATTCATCTTTCACATTCAGTTATTGCTCCCTCATAAAAGAAACTTTATTTGCGAGAAAACATACGTTCCAAGATTTTCAAGTCAGGACACTCAAAATAGTCCAGAACGTCGAGAAAAGTGGTTTAGAAAAAATAAATAATTAAATTCCGCAAACAAAAACCTTAAAAGACATGAACCTGGTCTTCAAAAGTGTCCAGGTTGATTGCTTCGAGGCTCTCAGTGTCCAGATTGACCTCACCATAGTTTTCGTTATCCAGATCAACGTCTCCATAGTTTTTGGTGTTGAGGTCGACCTCTCCATAATTTTCGGTGTTCACGTCAACCTCTCTATTTTTTTCAGTGTCGAGGCTGACCTCTCCATAATTTTCGGTGTCCAGGTCGACATCTCCATAGTTTTCGGTATCTAGATTGACATATCCATAGTTTTCGGTATCTACGTCGACCCCTTTATACTTTTCGGTGTCCAGGTCGACCTCCCCATAGTTTTCGGCATCCAGATCAAGATCTCCATAGTTTTCGGTACCTACGTCGACCCCTCTATAGTTTTCGGTGTCCAGGTCGACCTCTCTATAGTTTACGGTGTCCACGTGAACCTCGCCATATTTCTCGGTGTCCAGGTGCTGGACATCCACCTGGGCGCTGAAAATTAAGGAGAGATCAACCTGGACACCGAAAACTATGGAAATATCGACGTGGACATCGAAAATCATGGGAATATCGACTTGGCACCAAAAGCCATGGACATGTCGACCCTGATGATCAAAGTCGTGGAGATATCGACCTGGATACCGAAAGCCATAGAAATGTCTACCTGGACATCGAAAGCCATCGGGATGTCGATCCTGACGCCGAAAGCCATGGAGATATCGACCTGGATACCGAAAACTATGGAGAGTTCGACCTGGACACCAACAACTATGGAGAAGTTGATCTGGACACCGAAAACTACGGAGAGGTCGACCTGGACACCGAAAACTATGGAGAGGTCAATCTGGACACTGAGAGCTTCGAAGCAATAAACCTGGACACTTTTGAAGACCAGGTTCATGTATTTTAAGGTTTAGGTTTGCGGAATGCACTTATTTACTTTTTCTAAACCACTTTTCTCGACGTTCTGGACTATTTTGTGTGTCCTGACTTGAAAATCTTGGAACGTATGTTTTCTCGCAAATAAAGTTTCTTTTATAAAGGAGCAATAACTGAATGTGAAAGATGAATTCTTAATGAAACTAGATACTGTGAAACGGTGCAAAGTGGTAACGCGCATCGCGCCGTAATTTCCGAAAAAAAAACAAAGTTCTGAAAAAGCAAGTGACACTCATATATCATTTAATTTTACTGCTATCCAAGAAAGATGATGTGGTTGAATAGATAAGATAACGGGATAGTACGCCGAGGGACCTGGGTTCAAGTCCCACGATCCACATTTTTTTTTTTTTTTTCTCATTTTATCGCTTTAATCTGATCAAATCACGCTATTTTTCGGATCTGATCAATCAAATATGACTAATCAACTGAATTAAACTAAAAAAATTACAAAAATTCGGAGTTTTGATCTGGAAAAAAATTTGAAAAGAATCTTGAAAAGAGTCTTGCTCCGGATCCTATACGTGATTCTTTTCAAGATTCCTTTAAAGATTCTTTTAAAGATTCTTTGAAGACTTTTTTTAAGATTCTTTAAAAGATTCTTCACAAGATTCTTTTTTTCTACGCGGGGAGATTCTATAAAATAATTTTTGATGGATTGTCTGTCTGTGGGACTTGAACGTTGTAACGTTGGACTGCTGGCCACAGTCCTCTGTTATGGGAAGCGTTCTGAAAGGTTCCTGAGAAATTCTGATGGTCAGATCGATGGTAACACTGTGGGAAGATCATCTTCGGTTTAACAGTGGTCGATGTTAGAGTCTTTCCGGGTAGGCATTGATTGCGGATTATGGTCGTGTAGATGATTATGTTGAACTCTAGTAGGCGATCAAATTCCAAGGATATTTCATTGTCAGTGAGCTTAAGACACTACGTTTCAACAATAAGTAGAAGAATAGATTTTGACGAATGGCTTTGCTTGATTGGGAGCGGATCCCTATTATTTTCAGATATCTACGTTTAAAAATGTGTGTCACAGGTTTTCCTTGTTCCCGAGTTTTTCCACCTGGAGAGAATTTCGAGGTCTTAGAAACTTGACTGACTGAGAAACAAATGGATGGGGCTACGAAGGATACGTGCAAAAAAAAAAAAAAAAAAATGAAGATGATATCAAATTATTGTGAATTGCTTGACTGGAGCCTTGGACGGCTTTTTGGATTCCCGCTGGGTGAAAAGCGTCGTGGAGGGTTTCCGGAGAATTCTGTTTATATGGTAACTGCTGAGTAACGAAGAGCCAGAGTTACGGATCGAGGGACTGTTGGCCAATGAGAGGTTTCGAACAGTGATCGATGATTTAGTGTAAAGTTGAAGATACTGTGAAGTGGCCAGAATCCTTCCTGCTCAAATCCTTTCGAATGTCAACAAAATTGGAGAAGAATAATGAAAACAGAGAAAGAATAATGAATTGAATGAAATACTTAAAAGTTGATTGGAATGGACTTAGTACAGGACAAAATGAATTTATTTAGCGTGGACTTGATAACGACGGAACGTAGGAAAAAAATGGAGCTATATAGAATTGTGAACACTGCTCTTCCCAAGGTTTTTCCGGCCATGGTTTTCCCTTGTGAACATGGACGAATGTCAGAACAGTGTAGGTTAAAGAAAAATGGACAGATTTTAGGATGATGGACCGTGGCACATCATAGGGTGGATAGGTAGTTGCCGGGGCGGCAACTCTAGGAAGAGGGGAGTAGTGTTATGAATATAGAGATTAGGTCTTATAGGAACACACGGTATGACGATCGACAAACGAATACTTGACATACTTCACAGTAAACGTGACAGAAGAGAGTCTTGACAGGACTTTGACTCCGAGCAAACGTGCGAACAAAAGCGTTAAAGATAAATAGAACTATTTGTAATTAATAATATCCGCCCCACAAACAAATATCCGCTTTATTCATTCGCTCGGTCGTAACAATATATATTTTGATATTTATCAATGCTAATAGTTATTTGGGCCTGAAAAATATTAAGAATATATCCCAATTCGAACTAGGGATGGGCATTCATTCACTAAGAATATCTTTGAAATACTTTAATTAAAATTCTCCCGTAATAGTATATTACACTACAAGGGCAGAAAGTCGAAATTCCTGGCTTCGCCTCGGGCACCATATCACGCAGTGCAGGGCTTTCTGCCCGCGTGGTGTATACTGTTTTTCTTCATAGCCGGTCCGAAAAGTACGGCGATGAATTGTATTTTTATAATCAAGAGACGCGGTAGCGTCTCGAGACAAGTACATTTACCCCCATACCGGCTGAACTGACGAGGCGCTGCCAGACTCTCTTACTCGAGTTTTGCATTTTTAACACAGTTTTTTGAGGTTACTACATTGATATCTATTGCAATTATAGTGTTTTTGCATTATTTTTAACTGCAGACAAAGAGTCTAGCTTAAATAATATCGTTTAAAATCAAAATAATTGCAGTAGCTTCAGACATTTCGATTATATACCAATATGAAGATTTCAAATCCCCTGAAAAATCAGCTTTTTCAATTCAGTGGTCGCCGACCGATTCGTCGCATACGGCACACCGCACACGGCACATGGCACAGGGCAAACGGCACCCAATCAGCTGTCCCATATATAGTACATTTTTCGTATATCTCTCTATATTTATAAATAAGCTAAAATAAAAGCTATTTCGTAGTGTTTTTTCCGTAAATATGGAATGCTTATCGTGAACCTCGTGAACGTGTATATTAGTGAATAGTAATAGTGTTTTACACTTGTAAATATGTTATAAATACAGCTACGGGATATTAGGCGATAAATAAAAAATTAGTGAGAAGTTTGATTTTACTTTACAGTTTGCTACATATCCTATATGGTTCACCATTATTCAGTGGTCATATTAGCATAGAAACTCGCCAAGTACTTCCGTTTAATTTTTTGAGCTGTTGAAATTTATTTATTCACTAATTTTTGTTCTCAATTTATGATTTTTTCTTTGTTACTGATGTTTTTTCCTTTGAGTGCGAGATAGTACTTTGCGATACAAGTGCGGTAAAGCGGACTTTATGAGAAGGCCGCCAAGTGAGTCGCACGAGCCGCACGAGTACCACAGGAGCACGAGTGCGTTTCGGGCGAGTGCTCTCTGTGGTACGAGTGCGACTCGTGCGACTCACTTGGCGGTCTTCTCATAAATTCCGCTGCACCGCACGAGTATCGCATACTATTTTATGTAACGAATGTATGGAATGGGGGGGGGGGGGGGGGGGGCGCAGCCCCCCGAGATAAAACGACACAATTTTTTTAAAGCACATAACACGAAAATACGGAGGTTATACTTTCACTCCGTCGTTGGGCGTCGTTCGTGATGAACTGGTATATTCACGCCAGCCGTGACGCGAGTTCACCCAAGTCGCGTAAAAATTTACTTGTGTGCGCCTGCGCACAGTATTTTCGATACGGTTTCGAGTATTTACGATACGCTTTGAGTATTTACGATACGGTTTTAGTATTTACGATACGGCTTATTGAAAAGCGCCACTTTATGTTAGGGCCGGCAGCCACATAAAGTAGCACTTTTCATACATGAGTTATATAAAATTCTTTTTAGTTGATATTAAAACTACTGTTTATATACACGTATATATATGTATATATATGTTGCACAACATGTAATTGACATGCTGAATATATTTTTAGTTTATTTCACAACTTTTTTTACCTATACATATGGCTCAAGTTTTGACACACTGTGTTTTTGGGGGGTATTAGAACCACTCACGTAAATGTACTTGTCTCCATTTTTTTACCCGTGAGGGTTTTTTTTGGGGGATCAATATATATACGTTTTTGCATGCATTGGTGCCCGCCCCGACAATTGCGACACAAGCGAAGCGAGTGCTGCTGGTCGAGGGGCAGGCATTAAATACGTCGACAAAAACATGTATAATCATACATTTTCAAAAGAAATAATTTTACAAGTTATTTTCTTCAGACTTGGATAGAGAACTTTTATGTTCTTCTTGCCATTTTTTATAAGTCTCGTGGACTAGTGTATATCTGTCAGCAGATTTTTTTGGTAACGTTTCTGTTTGTACTATTAATTGCTCTTCGGCATCAAAATCTTTGATAACCTCTTCCACGTCCGTGGTTTCGTCAAATAAATCCATTTCGTTCATTTGTGTTTTTTTTTTTATTAATCCTTAGTCAATATTACTTTGTATATTATATTAACTAACAGCCAAAAACACAAATTAAATCCAAGCGAATTTTGAGGTTATATGATTCTGGCTGGCGGTAGCAACGAGTCTCATGTATTGAGTATCGGTGCGCGCGAGTAAGTTTTTCCTTCCGCTGTTACAGAGAGCACGAGCGTAGTTCTGTCAATGCTTAAAGTTAGAAAGTCTAACTTCTAGCCTTACAATCGATGCAGGAGGAACGTACTTTCGACCGAGGTATGAAGAAAGAGAATTTTATTTTTAGTCGCTATTCCAGACTGCGCCCCATTTTCGTTCTAGTCTAAAAAATTTCGTTTTTGGACACAGAATTTACTGGAGAAAAAGGAAGAAAAAATCGTCGACGTACTTTTTGAAAAAAAAAAAAAAAAAAAAAAAAAAAAAAAAAAAAAAAAAAAAAATCAAATTTTAGGTAATTAAAAAAACACACTTTTTTTTTTTTAATCTAAAAAAAAATCTAGTGTTATTTTGTATTGTCCTACAATATCTCAAAAGGAAAAAAAATTTTTTAAATATGAGGGTCGCGACCCTGTCGATAACCGGTGGAATACCCCATATATATTTTCTCTTTTACCGACTACAGGCTGTAGGGCCCTTTTCCGGGGCATGCAGCGGTGCGCGGAGGGTTGCATTTTTCAGGCGCCACGTTCTTAGGTATGTAACAGTAAGAACCATCCAAATTTTGGAGAAGTAAAGCTGAATAGCTCAATTACAATAGGCCAAAAGTTCATAAACATTAGTTTGATTTTCCTTCCTGACATAAGTACCTCAAGGTAAAATTTTTTAAAAAACTTACTTGTTTAGGAGCTGCATGTGTTGCTCGCGTTCCGTCAGATAGAGAGCGAAGCTTTGTTGAAGAACGTCAGCACGGGATTTAAACATTTGCGTGATGTCCTCGAGATTTGCGACCACGGCCGCCCAACCTTGGTGCTGGAAATGTTGATCATGAACCAGGTGATCGCAGGCGTTAGTTTGTTCCCTCGCGAGTTCGTAGCACTGCTGAGCGAGCTCAGCGCGGGTAACGAGGGTTCTGTAGGTCGCGGACATTCCGAGCGAGGTGTTGATCCGCTCGACAAGATTAACGTCCGGAACATCTGGAGAAATAAAGCAGAGAAAATACGTTATAAGACATTTGTCTTCTTCAATGGAAATTCAATGATTATTGACGTAAGCTAATTTGCGATCGAGGCGGCAGAAATTGATCGCAGCAGAAAATTAAACTCGTTTCTCTCGCTCTGTAACTACTTTGATGTGTAGATACGCTGAATTCAACGCGATCTTAGCACGCGATGATTATACAAGGTCGGGGCTTCAGACGCGCGACTGTAGCAACAAAAGCAGTGCAGTGATTGGCCAAACATTGGAGTCCGATTGTCGCACTTGATAATTGCATCACTTGGAAACTCCACTTTAGAAAATTACATTTTTTAACCTCTCATTAAGGAGAGGCAGTCAGACTCAGTTTGCTAATATTCATTGATATTTTACTTGCTTATCGCCGATGTTGTATGCTTTTGAACCCTGAAATAACAATTGTTTTTCTCAATGCCACACTCACAAAAAAGCTTGGTTAAAATTACCAAAAAATTGGTTAAAAATTTTATCAAGAAAACTTGGTGGGCACAACCAAGTTATTGACTAATATAACCAAGTTATTAGCTAACGTAACCAAGGATTTGGTAAGACAATCAAAGTATTTAGTACGCCTAATCGATAGCTTGGTTGGGGCTACTAAATTTTTTTTTGGTAAAATTTTTAACGAAAATCTTAGTAAGCCTAACCAAGCATTTTTCTCCGTGCAAGAGCATCTAACTATGGCAAATGAACTATAGAAAATTTATGAATTTTTAAAATTTTTAGCACTTTCCTGAGTTTCAAGCGGTAAGCAAAAAATTTCTCTAAATTGCTCAATTGTACATAATTTTAGCAAAACTGCCAAAATTTGATGAATTCTTCTTATGTACAATTAAGCAATACCTAGAAATTTTTGACTTACCAGTTATCTTAGTAAAGTGTGAAGAAAATAGAAAAATCCATAAATTTCCGATAGCTCATTTGCAATAGTTTGATGCTTTTGCCATACAGCAAAAAAAATCTTTGTTTCTAGGTTTAAAAGAATATATTTTTTTTGTAAATGACATCAACAGATAAATAACAAGTGCAATATTTATCAATCAATATCAGCAATTCGGATCGGTCTCCCTCACCGTGAGGGAAGTCGTGAGCGAAATCGCCAAATATAGAACGAAATGAGCATTTAGCTTGCTTTTTTTTTGCCTCAAAAGTGATGAATATTATTTCAGATAAAATAATTGAAAAATTAAAATTCTGTTTGCTCATTTTTTTTAAGTCTGTTCATACCAAACATATAACACCGAGGAGAAGTATATAATTGTATACACTAAATTTTCAAATATACCATTTATTTGAGAATATTCAAATGCATTTGAACCAATTATAGAAATATTCGAGCTTTTGAACTAAATATTGTGTTGATTCAATTAAACTATATTATGAAAACGTCAGACAATATATTTATTCATATTATATCGTTAATCCTACCAAAAAAATTTATCGTTGAATCAAAACCATATTTGTTTCAATGTGAACAATATTTATTTGAACCTGTGTGAATATTCAATTGTTTCAATTAAATGGAAGTTCAACTAAATGGTTCTATTGATTCAATATATATATATATATATATATATATATATATATATATATATATATATATTTAATGCATACAATTATTTATTTATTCGACTCAACGAAATATATAATTGCTTCAATTGTACTGTTTCTTTTCATTCGAATAATTCGCCTCTTTTATAGAGTTCATTCAACGCAATATATTGGTATTTTGACAACACGTATAGTTGCTTCAAATGCCACAATATTTGAATCAATTAAATATATTTTAAATAAATCATTTGCTGTATTCAATTTTTTCTTCTCTCAGTGTAGTGCTGCAATACAAACAAAATGGAAACTGCCAATAATCGGTTTTCTTCAATGGAATAATTCGGTGAAAAAATAATCGTGGCCAATAACTGTGCAATTTATTTACCGTAACTCTCCAGTGGCTTGGAGAGTTACATCATAGCTAAATCTACGATAGACAAGCGTGGGAATTGAAGAAGGGAAAGAATAAGAGGAGGATCGGAGAGCGATAACGTTATCGATATATCGAGCTCTTCCTCCAGAGCTCAAGTGAGCTGACTATCACGCTTCGGTACACACTACAAGTTGCCTTGCACTGTAGGTAAGCACTGTGACGAGTAGAGTGATAATTTAATGATTTTCAGTCGCACTTATAGCGCGTATAATATCAAACGTAGAAGAAGAAAATAAAAACAGTGAGTCGCAATTTCTACGAACCTAAAATAACCCATAATTCATCTCATATTTTGTCTTCATATTCATAATTGGTGAATTAGAAATGACAACAAAAGAATATAAAGAGACATTTTTTTTTGTTTACACCAAAAATGTTTTTTTTTTTCATCATCGTTGTTGTATCCTGTGAGATCTTGTCTTGTATAAGAAGTTAATTTCCCGTCAATAACTGAATAAATAATCAAATAAATAAATAAAATGAAAGTACCAAATTTGCAAAAATATATTTTTGTCATTTCTTTTGGCAAAATTAGAAATTGACGAAAGCGTTTTTTAAATACAAACTTTGACATTTTATTTTTACTAAATGCCATTAAAGCTCTGGGACGGAGAGAGAAGAAGAAGAGAAGGATTTAAAAAGCGAGTCATGTATTTATATCTAAACTTCATCGATCTTCGTCCTTCGATTCTGGCAAAACTGTCCTTTATGAAACACGAACTTGGTCTATGTCTCAGAACCAATCACGGAACGAATAAACTGGTGACAATGGGTCGCGATATTTCGAGATTTTCAAGACAAACTCGAGCACACAACTCGTTTTAGAGTGGGACATCGCACTCGAAATTTCTAAGATACAGACATTTTTTATTGTTAAATTAGAATTGAAATGAAAACGTATAAAAAGAAACAACATATTATTTTCCGTATAATAATACCAAAAAAATTCTTTCAAAAGGAAAAGAATGTTGTAAATCAAAAATGTAAAATTTCCTTTATATGTTGACAAAAATTTGGTAAAATGGAAATACAACAATTTTATCAGCCTATTTTGATACTTTTTTTTTTTTTTTTTTTTTTTTTTGCGAAACTAGCAATTGACGAATAAATAGAATTTACTTTTTGCTATATCTCTTGCCATGCGCTTTAGATAAGCACCATGACAAATAGTGACAATCTAATGATTCTTTCTCGCACTCGAATCTCACACAATGCTATAAGTATATGAAGAGAAGGAATGAAGTGAGTCACTATTTCACAAAGCACAAAAAAATAACAATAAGTCGTCTCATACAAAGAGTTCGGGTGGCTTCATGAATATTGACGACCTTTACGAGTCATTATCGTACATGTAGAGAGTCTATAAACAAATATAATTCACATTGAGATGGGTCCGTCCTATTCCTCGGGTCCCTCCTATCCTTCCTATCCCTCGGGTGCCTCCCATCCCTCGGGTTCCTCCTATCCCTCGGGGCCCTCCTAACCCTCGGACCCTCCTGTCCCTCGGACCTCTCCTATCCCTCGAGTATAAAAAATATTTCGTTAAATAGAAATACAACATAGTTATTAAATGATTTTAAAACTTATTTTACAATACTATAAGTATGAGATGGCGTGGAAAGTAGTGAGTCATTATTTACCGAAGAATAAAAAAATGCAATAAGTCGCCTCATACAATGAGGTCGAGTGGCTTCATGAATATTGCCGACCTTTACGGCTTATAATCGTTCAGGTAGAGGGCCTGTAGGCAAATATAATTCAAATTGCGATGGGGGCGTGCTGAACGATGAGTGATCGTGTAAAGTTGAGCCGGATGACCTCGTGTCGCAAACTCGCGGACGAGCAACAGCAAAACGAACTCCTGGCCGATACGACGATAGCCGATCAAGGGGTCAACGAGAATCGGAGCAGATTAAAATTTCGTTGCATCGCACCGTCGTTCGTTTGCTTCGTTGTGCTTCGTTGTACATAATGCAAGAAGGGGAAGCAAAAGGCAACCTCGATCGATCTTCCACAGACCCGCAGACAGCACCACTCAGACGACCCTCGGCCGCTTCGAAACACTATAAAACCAAGATTGAGAGTATGCGCGGACGTGCACTAGCTTGTGTATACAATGTCAATAAAAAATACGACAGAAAAATAAAAAAACCTAACAGCGGATATACGAGAACAAGCATTTTCCGGGAATATATATCAGCGCTGTCCTAGTTTCATACACATTGCTGTTATTTTGTAGTCTCTTTGTGTGTAAACATCGAGTGCAAGTACCAGTCACTGACTGGCTTATTACCGAGCTATAAACGCTTAATGATGATGAATTTATGATCAATTTAACGTTTTCTCATGCATGAGATTCTTTTAAATCTCTTTCAAAACGTTTTTTCTTTCTATTTAAAGATTGTTGAGCCATAAAACTAATCAGGGCCGAATTTCAAGTTGTGTGTTCCACTTATTAGAGTAACTAGCCCAATAGTTTCGAATTCACTAGATTTTCGGTGTTTTATTTTGTTTACTTATTTATTTTTTTAATAATAAGAGCTACATTTATTTTAGAAAGTAACGCAAATGTAAACGAAATATTTTTCAATAAAAAAGAATTTAAAAATATTCCGGAAAACAAAGTAATGGTCAATTTAATGCGTTATGATTTTTCGCATTACTCATTCTAATCTTTCATTAAATAATTAGTCTATTAAATATACAATAAAATAAATCCTGAGATAATAATTTATAAATAAATACCTTATTATAAATATTACGTTTCCTAAATAAAAGCAATTGCTTCGGTAACGCAATCACGTAACTTTATTGATTGAATTGCACTGCAAACAAAATTAGTTGAACTTTAATGTACAGATATTGGAAGTTTCAATACATAAACTGGTATACTAAATTTTATACATAGAAGTGCGATGTAAAATTAATAAATGGTACAGTAATTTTAATAATATACTGAAATTTTACTGTAAAAGTACATTAGTTTTATATAACACTATTGTACATTGAATTTGATTCACGAGTTTGTGCATAAAAACTTCCACTCTTTTCTAACAATGTGACTAATTTTAATCTATAAGTTTGATCCTTAGTTGTATCTGAAATTTAATCTTAATATGAAACTTACTATTAATAATTCAGCCAAAAAATCTTGAATTTAGTTCTTGTATTCGGATAATTACATTTCAGAATAAGAATTTATATTCCCCATTTCTCCCTACTCAGAAAACATGAAATTAAAAACTTGCAAATTTACATGATAATAAACATAATTCGATTGTCGTATAAAAAATATTAATGCCATCAGCATAAAAAAAAAATAGCGGTCGTTCATTCGAACATAACACTCGCTTTGATAACTATTAAATTGTATTTGGAAATTTGGAAATAAAAATAAAAATCAAGAAACATAAAGATTTACTGACAATAATTCGAATTTTGTGTAAACGTTGATACTGCCCACAGTTAAAAAAATTGTGGCCACTAATGAGGACACAATACGGGCTTTGATAACTATAGACAGTGAACCTAATAATAAAAATCTTACATTGTATTTGGAAATAAAGATAAAAATCGAGAACCATGAAACTTTTATTAACAATAACTCGTTTCTTGTGCAAACATTAATATCGTTCACAGGAAAAAAAAAAAGATTCTGGTCACTAATTGGGACACGCCTCTCTCCATGATTACTGTGGATATTGCCTTAATAAATAGAGAACGTATATATTTATGCCGCTTAATAGTGAAGCTACAAGAGAGACTAGAGATCGAGATCGATATAACAATATCGCGGCGTATTATGGGCCAAGAGTCGGCAGCAACGAGTGAATCGAGGCTGCTTGGCTGATGATGATTGCAATTGCACCGGGAGTGCACACGCTGAGAGACCTCGATCGACGGATCTCTTCGCTTCGTTGAATATCACTCTCTCGATCTCCTCGTCGAGCAACGAGCTCTCCTGCCTGTTGCCATTATTGCCTATAGCACTTTTCAGCACTAAGTTGCGCAGGCAATGGTAAAAAAAAAAAGTAGTTGCAAAGTAGAACTTTGCACATTGCTTCCTCATTAATTTTCATTTTTCACAAATCCATCTCTATGAGTAAGCTTATTTATTAATTTTGGCTTCCTCGTAGAGTAGCTTTGTAAAAATGAAAATGAATGAGGATACAATGTATAAAATTCTACTTTGCAACTTTTTTCGTTACCTATATAGTCCTTGAAAAATTAAAACTCACGTAAAATTCAAACCGCTTTACAAGATCATGACCAAATTTGGTAGGTAGCAGAGCTGAATATTACTTATGAATATTATTGAATATTATAATTTAATTTAATAATTAAAAATTTAATAATTTTATAATAATATGAATATTATTAATACATCTGTAGAAAATATCAGTTGATTTGATGAGATTTTACGTGATTTAGAGCAGAACGAATATTTTTTTGAAAAATTCAAAATCGCATAAATTTATTTATTCATTTACCAAACAAATTATAAACCATTAATTTATTGATTAGTTAATGAAAAAATACAACAAAAAAACTATACACGTGTTTAAATCTCTAGTCCGCTTTATAATATCGTTCTAAATTATAATGTGTTAAAACATAAAAAATTCAAATTGCTCAAAAATCAGAACACACTTACCGATTGACATCAAATTTGGTAGCAACGGTGAATATTTCATGTGTATTTTTCATTTATAAAAAGTTTCAATTCATTCATTGTCAATTGACCCAAATCATAAGGAAATGTTAATGTTTTGACAAATCAAAACTCACGTAAAATCCAAACCGCTTTACCGATCATGACCAAATTTGGTAGGTAGCAGAGCTGAATATTATTTTACATCTTTATAAAATTTCAGTTGGTTTGGTCAGTTTTTACGTGAGTTAGAGCAAATCGAATATTTAAAAAAAAAATTCAAAATCTCATAAAAACCAGACTTTTTTTATAGATTCATTCCAAATTCAATACCAATCCTCCTTTAACATAGCTTTATTCATAAAAAATTATTTAGCCCAACAGCAAAAAAATTGCCGATGTCATAGAGCGCACAGACATTTTTCGAAAATTGGAAAGTCAAATAAAATTTAAACATATTTTAAATTTTTTTTGAAAATTACCACTAGCAAAGGCGTCGACCTGCTTTACATGTATGCTAAATTACAGCCCGATTGTTAAAGCAGTTCTTGAGATATGTAAGTTTGAATTTTGAGTGACGGCCACACACACGCACATTTCCGTACATTTTTTCTAAACCACTTTTTCCGATGTTTTAGACCATTTTGAGTGTACTGACATAAAAAAACTCGGAACAAAATTTTCGCACGAAAACAAAGCTTCCTCTATGAGGACGCAAAAATGTTTTACGCCATCGCGAAAAAAATTGAATGAGAATTTTCGGTTTTCACTGGTACGGTACAGAGAAATGGAGGTCAGAGTGAGAAAAAAAAAAAAAAAAAAAAAAAGTCGAGTAGGAGTGGCAGAAGACAAAAGTACACACGCACACTCGTATCAAGATTTAGAGTCGTCGGTATCGGCAACGACGGCGATCTTCGGGACAAGTCATAGCAGTCTTGGATTGAGTCAGTCGATTCGGAAAGCGATATCGCTACCGTACAGTCGTGTTCTTCGGAGCGCTCCGTTTGAAGCAGTTCTTAAGTTATAATCTATCTCTGATTTTGTGTTCCCAAATGTAAACTTTGATCCTTACTATCTTCTTCTTCCTGGTGAGACATAATTTTTTTTTTCTTTTTTTTTAATTTCCTTTTTCCGTTTTGAATTGTTAATAATAATAATAAAAATATTAAAATCATATATTGATATCTGTTATATTATTTATAAGTTACGTAATTAGTGCAACAGCGTTAACCATGGTATCGCCGAAAGCGACTTGTGGCAAAAGAAAAGCGGGTATAACCGATGTTACTGGGCATTCGCCGCCTAGCAAATCAAATAATAGAGAAACGGTACTTCCTCATTATTTACGCAGTCAACTCTTGAATAGATATTCAGAGTTATCTACGGGGCCGTATACGATTCAGGTTTTTGATAATGATCCGCAAAAGAATCTCGGTAATTTGCATACGATGACGATTGACAAACAGTTAGCTAATTATCACTCTTCTCTTGTGGAGATAAAACCATCGGGAAAAGATCGTTTGTACCTTACGTTCAAGGATTATATATCTGCGAATAATATTCTTTCCGATATAAAAAACGTTAATCCTAATTGGTCGGCTATCGTTCCAGATCAGGCAGTTATGAGTATTGGGGTTGTGCGGGGGATTGAACTCGATCTATCCAACGATGATATCCTGCTCGGTATTAACTTATCTTCTTCTAATGTGACGGTTAATAAAGTTGAACGATTTTTTTCAAAGTACGGAGCTGAGGGTGAAGATGCGCATCCGACGAGAACGGTAAAAATTTTCTTTGAAGGAAAAGAACTCCCTAAGAACTTATTCATTTAGTACGTGAAATGGGATGTCTCGCGTTATGTCCCTCCGACTAAGAGATGTTTTGAATGTTTTCTATTCGGGCATGTCCAATCACAGTGTAGATCGACTAAATCGAGATGCTCTAAATGTTCTGAAGTGCATGATGAGGGAGAAAACTGCAAGGTTGATGGAGTAAAATGTCGAAATTGTATGGGGGATCACGAATCTCTTTCGAAAATTTGTCCGGCTTTTATCTTTTATGATAAGGTGCATAAGTATCGTGTCACGCACAATGTTTCTAAGGAACAGGCAAGAAAAAAACTTCGGGGCGAGGTATATCGCTCGACTCAGTTTAACGCGGACCTACACCAGTTTCCTATAGTTGGCAGTGGAAAAAAAAGAATCGTTCCACATGAACAGAGACAAACTCCGTCAATAAATACAGGAACAGAATATTATTCTCAGGCTAATACTAATATGGATATGGGTGATCAATCGAATGATATTGATCTGGATTTCGAATCGACAATTATAGGTCAACAGGAGGACAATTTGTCTACTACGTCGTCCCGAGCTTATGTTGACAATTCTCAGGCTCAGATAATAAACATCACGGACTTAGTTGCGGCAGAGGTTTCACGCATTAGGCAATATAATAAAGTTCTGTGCGATACAATTAGAAGTAAATACAAGGGCTCGGAAGACCTTATTGAGATAATAATCGCTACGGGGGAGCGTTTTGTGAATAAGGAAGCTAGCCATGTCGGCCCGGCGCAATGAATTCCTCATTGCTCAATGGAACTGTAGAAGCGTACTAAATAAGTTACACGATTTACAAAAATTTATTTTGGATTTTGACATAGTTTGTTTATCGGAAACTTGGTTGATTCTGGATAGTAAATTATCATGGAAAAATTATGTTAACTATACAAAAGAGAAAGCGTCTAAGTCGTTAAAAATCCTTAAATCCATATCTGGAATAAGTTGGGGTGCTCATCCCAAAACTTTAATGACATTATACAAAGGATTAATACGAGCCACGATAGACTGGGGCTCGCAAGTATATAATGACGCTCCAGCATCCTCCCTTATTAAACTGGACCGAGTTCAATACGCGACTCTCAGATGCGTGTTAGGGTGCATATCGACAACCCCCACAAATGCCTTATTGCATCTCGCTGGAGATCCTCCTTTGTAAAACTTTTTAAAAAACTTTTTGCAAAATCGTATAAATTTTCCTCGAACTTGCTTGTTCCCAGATTAGTACTTATGGAGGAAATAATAAATAATTTGAATAAACCAAGAAAGTCGGGTCTGCACAGTATCTTCCTCATCTGGCAAAAATATAAAGACACTTTTCAAAAAATTGAAAGACACCGTATTCCATTATGGTACTCAGTATCGTTGGAAGCGCAAATGTCTCCTATTAATATTGATTTCAGCATTGGGGCTGAAATAAAAAACAATTTAGAAAATATTAATCCTGATGTATTTTTTATAGCGAGGTGGGTTCAAGGTTCCCCCGCGCGACCCTTATATTTACCGATGGGTCAAAGACCCAATGTCCGGACAGAGTGGGAGCAGCTGTTTACTGCTCGGAGTTGGCCTTGGTTGACCATTATCACTTACACGATTATTGCACAATTTTTGCTGCTGAATTGACCGCTATTTTGCACGCATTAGACATTATAGAACAAAATAGTTTTGAAGACACATTAATCTGTTCAGATTCCCTCTCGTCTATTCTAACACTAAATCAAGTAACCTGTAGTGCGAAGGTCCACCCACTTGTAGTTCAAATAAAAGAACGAGCCCTGAATGTGAAAGCTAGAGGGATGGCCATATCATTAATTTGGTCTCCGGCACATGTCGGGATACATGGTAACGAATTTGTAGACAGGGCTGCGAACCATGCGCGTTCCATTACTCTCGATCAGATGGCAAAATGTGAAGCCGAAGATCTTACTAGTCTCTTTAAAGTGAATCTCGTCAGTGCCTCAGACATTATTATAAAAAACGAAGGTAAGTTCAAAGCCGTCCAATTTTGCAAATTTGCCGGTACTTTTTCCACCAATTCATGGTTTAGCAAACTCAATTATCCGCGAAGACAAATTTTTATTATTAACCGTATGAGAACAGGGCATACTCTTATTCCGGCCCATTTGTTTACAAAAGGAATTGTTAACTCACAAGAGTGTGAATGCGGCTTTGATTCATGTAATATCAATCATATCTTCTGGCACTGTCCGATTTTAGAGTCCAAGAGAGAAAAAATTAAACCTGTTTTCGCCAGATTCAACATTGTAGCAGGTACTGACGTAACTAAAATATTCCTTCTTAGTAATGTAAAAACGCTTATTCCTATTTGCGAATTCCTTATCCATAATGAGATAATGATTTAGTATACACTGGAACCTCTCATAGCGTACCCTATCGTAGCGTATATCGGTAAATGGAGGGGCACATCTTATCGCTGTGATTGGACGATTTCATAAGAGAGAGTGAGAGGCACGAAAGTTTCGCCTGCCTGATTGGTTCTTCACTTAGCGTAAATGTCCCCGCATTATGTACGCTATGAGAGGTTTCACTGTAATTATAGTATTTAAGTTTAGTATAAGATTAGCATTTAAGTTTTTTTTTTCTCTTTTTTCTTTTTGTAAGGCTCACCAGGGTCCATTTTTCCCCCAAACATTTAAATCTTTACCATCTTTCCCTCTATTGCTAAAAACTGTAAGCTTCTATCTTGGTGGTGGCACATGCCGTCACAGATGGCAATAGCCAAAAAAGGAGAAGAAGAAGAAGAAGAAGAGGATTGCGTCAGTCAATCCACGAGTCAGCTGGCCGCGCTACGTATGGCAGCAGGCCGTGAGCTTGTTCGCGAGTCAGCTGTACATATAACGCTGTATTATTCGTACAGCGTGTTTCACTAATCATTTTTTCACTTCTTTTCTTTCTTACAAACCTTTCTTACTGAAAATTTTCAAATGAATTATTTGTAGAAATAGATTTTCATATACGTACGAGGCTAAGATTTAAAAAAAATATTGTTTACATTTTGAATTTGTTTTTAATATTAAAAAACTACGCTATAAAGTCATCAAAATGGTCATTGAACATAAATATAAAAAATTGTTTTGTTTTTTTCTAAATTCAAGTACGTAATTAGTATGTTTAATGCTTTTTTAATGATTATTACATTTTTTTCAGGAAAGTTTCCAACTTTGTTTTTTCAATATTTACCACTTGTATTTTCAATAACAAGCTTCTAATATATAATAAATCTAGAAAAATATTTGAACATTTCCGTTCATCGAAATCGAAATATTCAAAAACTAATCTTAAGAGGCTTGTTCACAAGTCAGCTGTATTATTTGTACAGAGCGATTTATCAGTCAAGAGACGCGGTAGCGTCTTGAGACAAGTACATTTTACAAGACGCTGCCGCAGTATCTTTTACTCGAAGCAACTCGTTTTAGCCACTATTTTTCGAGGTTAATATGTAACATTGATCAAATGATAGCGCTTTGAAGATTCTTTTAGATATAATAAGATACTGCAGCAAAAAATATTTCGTTTGAGACTAAAACGACCTTCGTACCTTTCTTCAGTACACTGATATCGTGATTTATGTCTCGAAACTTGTCTGAAATATTTCAAAAAATTCAGTCGTTTTTCGCACAGATTTTTCGCACAGACGGGATCCTATAAGATTATTAATTTTAATTTATATTTTTTTGAAACAGAAGTAATATATAAATGTGTTACTATTTTTTTGACATTCAGTGGTTATATATTCACTTAGTTTCGGAGGTTATATCAGTCTTTCCTAGTATTGGCACCAGTGAATCATTTGATGTGAAAAGTGATAGAAAAGTAATTTTGTATCTTCTGATGTGAAAAGTTTATTATTATATAAGAAAAATATTATTATTATATGCAGTGATGGTTTTTAACTGTTTGAATAAATTCAGTCGTTCTTTATTATTTGTAAGCTTTCTTGACTAGTCAATCATCTTGTTTTGTATCCTAACCTTATAATATCATGTAACATAATACCCGATTTTTAATGAGACTATTTTATCATTCATGAATAAAAGAAGGATTTTGTTATTCCTATACGTGATAATTTTTACGCCGTGTCTAGCGTCACACACAATCGTGACTTTTCTATCAATATTAAAGTCACACACTCCACGTGACTTTTATTTTTTTCCTTAAAATCACACAAAGTTCTCGTGACTTATAGTTATTCGCAAAAGTGACGCTGATCAACGTTAATAAAAGTTCACCGAGTTCATGTCCCGACGAAAGTAATGCCGTAAGGTTATGCACGTAGTTTTGTAAAAAAAAATGTTACGCTTATTATTGCAGAACGACGGTATATCTACTGTATATAACGATTGAAATGATCGATTTCGGTGAAAAATAATCAAACGTGTTTTTAATCTAATGATTTTAGATGCGATCAAGTAAATGCCTCAAACTATTCCATGTTTATAATTACCTTATACTTCAAATAGACAGGAATTCGTAGATATAATTCATATATATATGGCTCATCTGGGGATGAAGGCTGTACCTCGGGTTGCCCCATACCAGCACTGCCATTCACGTCCGGTGGTCGACGGAAGATTTGTAAACTCGGCCTACTACCAGCTCCACCACTACCGACTGAACGCCATGCCTAGATGTTTTGCATGGTTGCTACGGAAAAACCCTGCCTTCACCACTTAAGGGCCATTAGACAAGTTGGACCTACCCCCTGGGGGGCGGTGACTCTCTTAGCCGACCCCGGTTATACGGCGGCGTCGAAACACCACCGGATCCCCGCGGACGTTTACAGCGGGGGCCACGACAAGGCGGAGTCACCAGCTCTTTTGCTCGGTCCCAGCAAATTAACCCAGAAAATATCCAGGTTGTTCGGCTCTATTGGCACGGCTGCACCGGCATATCACATACCTTAAATGTGACCCTTGCACGTGCCGATCACAGCCAAACTTCAAATAGACAATAAAAATCAATATTTACAAGGATCTGAATAGCCGGGTGGTCTAAAGCTCCGCTTCATAACCGCAGGGTTCCGGGTTCGAGTACCGCCGACAACATAAAAATTTTCAATAATTTTCCGCGATCAAATAGCATCAAACCGACGAATATGTCGAAATTTGAAGATAAAAAACTAAAATAAAGCTGTTTTGTTTAAAATGCACAGTAAATAATTATTTTCTAAAAAAAAAAGTTCGGTCCTTTTTTGTTTTCTGCAACGAGAAAAGGACCATAACTATTAACAGAAACTAACTTTTTTTTTTAAAGATTGATCAGCGTGACTCTTACGAATAACTACGAGTCACGTAAATTTTGTGTGACTTTTGCCAATAACAATAAGTCACGAGAACTTTGTGTGATTTTAGCAAAAAAACTAAAAGCCACGTGGAGTGTGTGACTTTAATTTTGATACAAAAGTCACGATTGTGTGTGACGCTAGACACGGCGTAATTTTTATAGTGTAATAAGGTTTATTAAAGTTTTTTTTATTTTTTGCTACTTTGTGATTGAGTTTCAAGCTCCCAATGACATGCGGTAAAATAATGTGCCTCTTGGTGAAATTAAATATCAAAACTAATACAGAAATACTAATTATAGAGTGTTCTTCAATTATATGCATAGCAAGTTATATTTTTTTAATAAACTTAATAAAATCAGTGGTTTTTCAGTCATTAACTGAGATTTGCGTAATCCAGTTTTTTAATGCAACCTCATAATGACACTTAACATCATCTAACCATATTGTCTGTTTATGTACTAAATTCAGTGACTTTCTATGTTTGTTGGTTGATTATTTACTCTTAAGCTTCTAATGTTATCTGGTAAAATTTAGTGGTTTCTATTTGTTTAAGCATAATTCAATCATACGCAATCTCCCAAAGTCATTTGGTATGATGCTGAGTCGCTTGGTTTGACAAGTTATCACAACTGATACAGGAATAATAAAGTATTTTTCAATTTCTATGTGTAACAAGTTTTATTAATTTATATATGTAACAAGTTTTATTGTTTAATATATTCATAAAAATCAGTGGTTATTCAGTAATTAACTGAAATTTGTGTACTATAGTTTGTTCGAACCTGCAACCAACACCATACAGCAAAAAAGATGATTTATATTTGGTGATTTCTGTGAGTTTTATTCGTTGCTTCATGATTGACTCTGAGCTCACAATGTCATTCGATGAAATACTGGATTTTTTTATAAGAAAAGTTATGAGAACTGAGAAAAAATTAATTAATAAAGTGTAGTAAATTTATATGTGTAACAAGCTTCATTTTTAAATAAATTTGGTAAAGTTAGTGTCTATTCGGGTTTAACTTGGATTTGTGGATTAATGTTTTTCGCAATCTGCACTTTGTTAACATTGTCCAGGAAAAAGTCAATTTTTATTAAGATAAATTATTGGAACAAACAGAGGTGGTGTGACCTTTGTAATATACATTTTTTTTCTAAATTTAAATAGAGTAACAAAGTCACCTAGAAAAGACATGAAAGCTGTCAGTCTTAATTATATACAGGTCCTGAAATAATAACGATAGCACACATCACATGACATTAATCAAAATGATCTGTATTGTTGATTTTGTAGTTCTCCATGAAAAAAAACCTACAATTTTCATCTTGATATTTATACAATTTTTTAATGTGGCAGTGTTTTTAGGATTCTGACTGTGATTTTGAGGATGTTATGAGGATTTTGAGGAGACTTATAGTCTCAATTCGATAAATGTACAAATATGGAAAGATCGTTGTAGTTTATAGTAGAAAACTTAAACTAAATCAATGCTTTATTATTATCAATTATTTGAAAAACACATTACTTTTATAAAATGTTATCCTCTTTTATTCTCTTTGGATGAACCAAGGATTGATGATTCAATATAAACTTTGCAAAAAGTGTTGAAATCCCCCCAAAAAACACAATGTGTAAAAAAATTGAGACAAGAACATTAATATAATATATATATATATATATTATATTAATGTTCTTGTATATTATATATAATATTATATATAATGTTTAATATATATATATATTAAACATTTTTTATGTCAAGTTTTTGAAACACTGTTTTTTATTGGGGTGTTGATACCACTCACGTAAATGTTCTTGTCTCAATATTGTTACACATTATGTTTTTTGGGGGGTAATATCTTCACTTCTAATATCTTTCTTACTAGAAATTTGGAATAATGATTAATATAAAATATTTTTCATTCGATATTTAAAGTTTAATAATACTAGTTATTATTCAATTTTCATTTTTATCTTTGAATCGTCCTGAACAAATCTCTCCCGCTTTAACATCACCTCCGCACAAATTGTAAAAAAAATTAATAACAATAACATCTCGTCGATGATCGTATTTGACCGGATTACTTAGTCACGATTTTTATGACAAGTTTCGATAAAGAGAGACGAAGGCAAGAAAATTCAGAAATGTCGTCGTTAATAATTTTTTAAATCCTTATACATTGCCTTTTAATGTAAAATATTAGAAAAACTAATCTCAGCACTCACGAAAATTGAAAAATGGAATAATGGATAATATAAAATATTTTCCATTCGATATGTAAAGTTCAATAATAATAGTTATCTAGAAAATAACTCAATTTTCATTTTTATCTCTGTATCGTCCTGTATACATACCTCCCACTTTAATCTCATCTCCGCACGAATCGTAAAAAAAATAAATAGCAATAATTTCTCGTTGATGATCGTGTTGACCGGATGACTAGGTAACGATTTTTACGACAAGCTTGGATAAAGAGCGACGAAGGCAAAAAAAAATTAAGAAATGTCGTCGTCTGTGAGCAGTAAAAAGTGCGTAAGCATCGAATGGCTACTCGTGAATGATAAGTATATTTATCGGAAGTACACAAATGCGATGCAAAACCTCGACCGTGAGCGCATACGACACGACACACTCACGTTCTACTTATACAGACGGGCAGCCGCAATTTTATCGTTAATTACGATGCGAGCTCACACGAACGCTCGCGTTTTACGGCGCGTG
>OZ019977.1:9528501-9558501 GCA_963970395.1 Ephialtes manifestator | reverse complement strand
GAAATGGTCTGTTTCAACGAAAAAAAAAACTTTATTTTGTCAAAAAATGGTGCAAATTTTTTAATAAAAAAATACATTGATAAACTTAAAATTTATAGAGGAAGAAATTTTTTGTACGGTCGATTATTTTTAATGCACAGCGCATTGAGAAAAATTTAATGAAAAAAATCATTAATAAATTTTGGGCAAACCATAGGTGTTAAAATTCTGAAATAATTTATGGATTTTCGTGATACTCTAAACAACTTTTGAAAAAATTAGCAACACTTTTTGCGACCATGCTAAATTTGGGTGGCCCACTTGGTATGAAATGGCCCATATAGTAATGAATAGTGAGTATTGATTAATTTTGCCGAGAAGTATATGAATAATCAATAATAATTATTCATCCGAGAGTTATAAATGATGATCAGTAATAAATCGTAATTGTTATCGATTTACTATTCATTTTGACTGAATAATGTTAATATCTACACTGCGAAAAGACATTTTTTGGCGATTGAGGATAATAATTGATTGTGGCTAATTATATTGATGTAAAATTTTTCACCCTTTTGCGATAATTGTGAATAATTTAATGTTATTATTTTTCTACGATATATTACGGTCATTCGTGAGTTTAATGTTATACGATAATTTAACAAAAAAAGTAATGGATGTTTATTTGGAAAAATGATTCTTGTCTTTAAACGGTCATACGTTTCAGCAGCTGAACACACAATTTGACATAAGCCGAAATGTCGTTGGTGTTGTTCAAAAATATATTTGACAACTCATTTCCGTCGGTTTCAATTATACCAATGAATTATTTTCCTCGATATATTTTCGTCTTTCTATTTTGGACTTTCAAATAAAATGGAAATTTCGATTAAGGATTTAAAAAACGATTTTCGACTTTTTACTTTATATAGAAACTCCAACGCAACTTAAATTCCGTAGAAAGTGTCTGGCAAATAGATAAATTGTTGTAAAAACGGTTTGTATTGAATTTATAAAGTATATTTTTATGAATTTTTAGTATGAATTTTTTTCAGATTTTTAAATTAATTTTGAATTTTATTCTTTATTATATGGGCCAACCATGTGAACAACAAACAATTCAAAGTGAATTAAAAAATCGAAAAAAATTCATACATATTTAGAAAAATGAACGAATCATTTGCATTTTAAAAAATGTGGGTTTCCGGGAGATTTGTTAAACAATTAATTTTTTTTTCATCAATTTGTTAATAACATTTTAGAATTATTATTATACAAAATTAATCTTTTAAGTACCACAGTAATGTGCATGATTTTTTTTCAAATTTTTATACCATTGAGAAGTGTTTGCAATTCCCCTCTCATTTTTCGCGAACTTATGCAAAATGAATGAAAGACGCAAGGGCTACCTTAAGTTGCACTAACTATAAGAAAATCAAGATCAGACAGAATCGTCGTGTGAAGGCACCATTAATTTTCTTTTTTAACTTGGCGTCGAGTCGCTATCGCGACTCTTGATAGGTAGGGTTGTATTTCACTATATGTTCACTGTTAAAGTAACTACGATATTATGTTAAGCCAACTATAGGATTAGTTACAGTAACTATAACGCAATTGATTTAACCATTAAATCAGTTAAAATAACTATTCAAATTGTTGCATCCACGGAAACAAATAAGTAGTTGGTAAAACTGACAAATGGGTTCTCACAACCACCCGGAATAGTTAATATAACGCCAACTAATCAGTTAGTTGGAGTGTCTACTTAGTTGGTTAAAGGAACTGAAATATCGTTGGTAGAATACCCGTAGTAACAGGAACCAAAAGAAATAGCAACCCGAGCTATACGCTCAGTTAGTACATGCAATATGTTTTAGTGCAGTTCTAGGTTAGAAACGTTAAATTTGAGAATTAGCTCGTCGTTCCCGAACTGACGAAGAAGGTAATGGATAGATACATTCACACCATCCATCTAGGAAAATGCGTACAATGAGGCTCGAAGCGCCATTTCCATATATTCATAATGGCATGGATCATCACGAATCCCAATTCTTACAAAATGAAGAGCATCTAATTCTAACACTATTTAATATGACACTATATTTAGTATGGTCCGCTGTAAATTCATTTTCTTGTCACTTCACACTTCGATATGTCAAGTCACGTTCATCACACAATGGCGTTGTTAGCCTTTGTCATTCGATAACTAAAAAATATTAGTTACGAGAGCCAACCAATTAGTTTTCGGAGGGAAGTGATTGGTAATGAAAACCAACTCGTAGGGTGCCGGCAACATTTTGTAAGGACAGAATTATGATTGTTTGTCGGTACCAACTCGTCGGTCTTACTTACTATTTTTCGATTACCAATCGCGTATAGTTGAGGATACTTTTTCAATTTAGTTTCTGTAACTAATCTGCGGCACAGCATATGATGCAAATGGTTATCGCGACTACTTTTTTCTTTTCGTGTGGACTAATAATCTACAATTATGGATTAATGGTTGCCTGAACTATCACGATTTTTCCTCAGCGAAGACGTTGCGTATTTAACGATAATTTTTGTCAATTCGTTCGGGACAGGCTATATTTAAATATACCGATTTCGTGTCGTTAATTATGCAAACGGGTAAGCCCCCTTGGTCGCGATAGTGATTTTATCGTCCTCCGTTTGTTGCTCTCACGCCACACGCTTCTTGTTAGATTCGCCAAATCGAAAGCAAGGAGGAGCGAGAAGTGGAGAAAAAATGAAATCGTCGATTAGCGCGATGCCATACGTGCTTCAAGATACAAGCATAACCAGTAATACTCTCGCTTTGTTGCTTCGTGGAAAAATCACCATAAATTCTTTTTTTTTATACACACACATATCTGCTACTTCTGTTCCGTCACTGCGTTTATATTTTTAGTATCTATCTTCTTTTTTATAAATAACAGAACTGTGCGAATTCGAACGTGTTATCTTTGTACGCGGATAAAAGGAAAAATACAGTAAACAACCTTTCATTGGCAGTACAATCGAGTCATTGGACTCTAGTCCAGCCTTACGAATAAAATGAACAATCCACGCATTAATAATTAACCAATAGGAAAATAAGTATATAAAAATATATGCTTTGAACAAAAGTTCACTGTACTTCAGGACGTAATATATAACATGTGGATCATTCTATACCATATTTAGCCACCGAAATTTAGCATGGGCGCAAAAAGTCTTTATAATATTTTCAAAAGTTGTTCAGAGTATCACGAACATCCATAAATTATTTCAGAATTTTGGCACCTATGGTTTGCCCAAAATTTAATAACGATTTTTTTATTTTGTTTTTTAAAATTACCGATTGTACAAAAAATTTGTTCGTGTAAGGTAAATGTCCCCATTCCCGTCCATGCTCCCTCTGCCGACCACTTCGACGGAAATAATTATTTACACGAGTGCTGCGCAAAAATAACAACAATTGAGCATAGTACAATATTCCGAGGACCCTATGTGTGAGAGTATTGCAACGTAAAGAGTAAATACAATAACACAATCCAAGTTTTGTTCGTATTTCCAAACGCTTGTCGCGAACCCATCGTATTCTTAACAGTGAGGTTAAGTTGCGTTGACCGCTTCAATAGTCCGTACTGCATCCGGAATTTGTAAAAATCGAATAATTTTTAGTTCAAACGATAGATTATGAGTTCAATTACTGATTCAGCTAAAAAAAGAGTTATAAATAATTTATTTTTCATTTTTTTTACGGTGGTCGAAGTTAGGCACAACGAAATGCCTGGCTGCACCCATTACCGTAAACGTTATTTAGGCAGTCAAAAAAATTTCTTTATTACAAGGTATACTTTCTCGGTGATAAAAAAGATTGATATAATTCAATTCTTACAGGATCGCTGCGAAGGACTTGGACTTTTTTCCCTCACTGATCAAAATTTTGAAATAATTCAATTTTTACAGCATCGCAAAAAAAAAGTGTATGTGGAGACGGAAATGTAACATAAGTTCCGAAAAACGAAGTTTTTTTATAATTATGCAATACAAATATTAATAGGACAATCCCGGATCATGTTTATTTATTTTTTAAAAAATTTTATTACTCTTCGGGATCTCCGTTTCCCTAGTGGTCGAAAATGGGGTCATCGCTGGTCGGGATTGGGAACAGCTGTGTCGGCAGAGGGGACACTAATAAGCATGAATTAATCAGCCTCTATCTGTCGAAATAATTGGCGGAATCGATTGAATAAACCATTTTTAGAAAGAGAATTAACTGAATTTTACAGTGGTGCAAAAAAAATCTCCAAATTTAAATTCGTCACAACGAACAAAGACATACATTTGTCTGGTTGGCCTTATAGGGTACGGGAATGGGGACATTTACCTTATAAAATTTAAGTTTTTGAATGTACTTTTTAGAAAAAAATATCCATAGCCGCTGCGAAAAAAAATCCGCCATTTTTTGATAAAGTAAAGAGAAAGTATTCTTTTTGAAAGATCGACGATACATGTTCCATAAAATGATTTCTCAAATTGAAGTAGAAAGCCGATGTTAAACTATAACTTACGCTCAGATTTTTTTCTGAGGTTTATTTTTTGAAAAATATAAGGAAAAAAAACACCGTTTCAAAAAGGTTGGCTTTGACAATCTCAACAAATGCACAGGAAGTGCCTAATAAGGAGGTAATAAAATTTGGCTAATTATGGGACAAATCTAAGAGCGCTAAAAAAAGTGGCTCGGTTGACGTAGAATCCCATGTTACCTGTGCTATGTATACATGAAACTGCACAATGTTCCAGCGGCGTCAGTCGTACGCGTGCGTGAACTCTCGTAGAATGTATATATGTATATATATATACTAGGATTTTATTGTGGCTCGCGCGCTGCGCGCGCTCGCAATCGCCCCCCACCCAAGGGTGCCCCCCCCCCAAAGGTGCCCGCACCTTGGGGGGCCTATGTTTTTGGAAAAGGACTTAGAATAATTCGGGCTCGGGGCTTGGCGGAAAGGGGTGGGTCTAGCCCCAGCCCCTGGGGCTAGACCCATTACATTTAATGAATCGAATACATCTACATATAAAATTAAGAAAAAAATCACATAAGCTCCTTTTAATATTACCAATTACATAAAAAAATACGCAGAAGATTGGAAGAAAATTTAAAAAATCAATTACCCGAAATATTTTTTTAAAAATGGGTAAAATGCGTTCTCCATCTTGGGCTTGTGCTTAAAATGTTTGGGACTCCATGTAGTATATTCGTGATTTTTTATATTGAAATCGGAGGGGGCCAAATTAGCGAAATGGTACCTTTTCTTGGTAGAAGACATAAATAAAATAGAAGTTATGTTTATTTTTTATTTTGATTATTTTTACCGTAAACTGTGTTGAATTACGAAAATTTTGACCTAGTTATTTTTGTCGATATCATTATTCCACTTGACGTCAGATTTTTTTTTCATTTTTTTCACCTTTTATTTTATGGCTCGTCGAAGAATAAGAATAAAATTCTCAAAAAATTCACAGATGCTCCGTTTGACTTAGTCAACAATATAAAAAAATTAGGCGAAAATTGGAGTCGGTCGGGTTTTTTTTTGTGCGAAATCCCGTGGAATGACCCATATCTCTCTATATTATAAAAAGATCTCGCCGCCGCCGCCGCCGCCGCCGGCGGCGGCGAGATCTTTTTATAATATAGAGATATATTCTACGAGATGTATATATCTCTATAATATCTATTTTTCATGCACTGACCCTGAAACCCAACAATAATTTTGACAATTTTTAATCAAGAAGTATTTTGAAACAAAAGAGACGTAATTTATTTTTGGCGCTACGCCCAATATTTCCATCAGACGAATTTTCGTAAAAATTTTAATTTTTCGGTATTGATATTTTTTAAATTGTTAATATCATGGAACTGAACAGTCCTATCGAAAAATGTCTACCATGAAATTCGTTCATCTTGCAAAAGGCTACATAATGTATATAAAAAAATGTTAATGTAGTTTTTCTAAAATGTTGTTATATGACGTTAAACAACAAAGTATCGTTTCGCAATAAAGCACCACATTTATAATTTTTGCAAACAGAATTTTTCCGCGAGTATATAAAAATGATAAAAAAGTGGTGGTTTTTGTGAGAAAAAAAAAAAAAAAAACGATATTTTGTTGTTTAACGTCGTACAACAAAACTTTAGGAAAATTGAGATAACATTTTTTATATACATTATACTCTTCATAAACTGAACAAATTTTTACTTGGACATTTTTTCATAGTTCTGGAATTTTTCAAAATATTAATAAATTAAAAAATATAAACAGAAGAATTTAAATTTTTCGAAAAATTCGTCAGAAATATCGGTTGTAGCGACAAACAAAAAAATACGTGTCTTCTCGTTTTCAAAATACTTTTCGTTAAAAGAATTGTCAAAATTATTGTAGGGGGCCAGGGTCGAAGTATAAAAAAAAAATTCACATGGAATGCCCCATATATATAAATATATGGGGCGTACGTGTACGTGATTCTACACCTGAGAGCTTAATACACACAGGCACATATACAAACGCCTTCGTGTCGCCAAACACGTGGCGCTAGCGACAGAGATAGAGCTATTGCGTCAGAAGCACGGACGACCGCTTTAATTTAAAGCTATCTAGCTCGGCCGTGCAACTTTGCGATGCTCTCAGTGATGAAGCCCGCGCAACGAGGCTAAAATGTATACACGTAGAGCACCGAGCGAGATCATCCCGAAATAAAGAGTAAAAAACGACGTTCAATCCTTTCAATGCACCATTTTCAGTCGTGTAAATTAAAACTTACTTTTTAATTGCTGCGGTATAGAAATTTTAAAGCATTTGTAAAAGTGCGAAGGTGTTTTTTAGTTGCAAAATTATTTTTTACTTTTGTGTGCATTTTTAAAAAAGAAATCGATTGCCAAAAAAATATTTAGTAATATACCCACTTAGGAACATGTCGTTAACTCGATTGACTAAAAATTACTCGCAAACAACAAAATAATTAGTAAATTTATGTATTTCATTCAAGGAGCTTTGCCGTCGGTGTAACATTGCAATTCGGTTTTTTTTTTTTTTATAAATTACCAAAATAAATCCTTGTTATTTTTGCGTAGCAATTAAAAACACAGAAAAAATGTAATATAAATTTATCGTACTTTAACCAAAAAGTTTATGTGAAACTAGAAATAATTTCTAGTTTTACATTTGTACTTAAACAAATTATTACGGCCCAATTTTCTTATCTTTAGTAAAACTAGTAATTGACGAAAATCGTTCTGCAATAAAATGAAGAAAAAGTCTTTGTTAATATCTGTGAAAGAAAAAAAAAAAACTTAATATTAAAGGCAAAAAAACGTATTTAATTTTTATCACATATTCAAGGATATGCATTTTTTAATTCACTGATACTGTCATTATTATTAATATTTTTTTTAAATCCTTAGAGTCTTCATTCTTCTTTTATCATTTTCTTTTCTTCCTATTTACTGATGAACGATCATCATTCGAAAAATAAGTGGAGCAGTAGTGTAAATAGAGCACGAAGAAGAATCGGGTTTGGGTTTTGGTAATAGGCGATAAAATCCTCGTGGGACAATTGCAAGGTGCTGCTGTCTCGAAGTGTCCATTGCGATTATTTGCGTCGGCTGACGACATCGACTTGTATATACGTTTATAAAGATAGAGATCGAGGGAGGAGGTGGAAAAGTGCAACTGCAGCGCAATGATATATACGCAGACACCTCAACGGTCGACGACTGTAGACTACGTCGACGATGATCGGGTTTTGCGCACTGTGAGACCTCGGACGACTCGAGACTGGTTGCGATAAGTCATTGCGCATTTATCGCGTCGCCTCCCTCTCTTAAACCTCCCGGACTTGGCACTACGACCGACTTGCAGACTTTACACTGTAAATTCCGAATGCGAACATTTTTTTATTTCGTACACAGAATAAATTGTTAATCAATGTTACGATAGATTAATTTACATATAAACAATGAATTCTTATTAATGTTGCAAGTTTCATTCATTCGAAATTTCATCACTTTGCTTCCTCATAGACGAAGCTTTGTGTTCGTTCGAAAATTTTCTTTCAAGTTTTTTATGTCAGTGAAAATGCAGTCTAAAACGCCGAGAAAAGTGGTTTAAAAATTCAAACGTGCATATCCTAGGAACTGCTTTAATAATCGGGCTGAAATTTAGCAAATATGTGAAGCAGGTCGACGCCTTTGTTTGTGGTAATTTTAAAAAAAAATTCAACAATATGTTCAAATTTATTTGACTTTGTAATTCTCGAAAAATGCCTGTACGCGCTCTAGCATCCGCAAATTTTTAGCTAATCAGCTAAATAATTTTTTATGAATAAAGCTAGGTTAAAGGAGAATCGGTATTGAATTTGGAATTTTTAATTTCATTCACTTGAAATTTCACATATTTATTAGTTTTTAAATCTTTCAGGATTAAATTTTAAATGATATTGATTTTCAACTCTATTTTTAACGACATCTTTTTTTTTTTATTTCAATTTAAAAGTTCGAAAAAAATTGGAAAATTAGTGAAATCTCATTTGAAACGTATCCTATATTTATATTTTATTAAATAAAAATTGAATTTGTACATATAAATGTTACAAAGTGAAATTTTAAAAACCGCAATCTTTTTCCTTTGCTGATTCAGGAAAGTATTTAAACTTTTAAGATTTTTTTTTTTTTTTCGAAAAAGTCTCGTGTTTATTGAACGTTGAAAATTAGTTTATTGCATTGCCTTGAAGTTCAATTTTAAACGATACTAACTTTTTAATCGACTATGGTGTCGACGACTAAAAGCCTATTATATATGCAGACTGCAGGCAGAATTCTCGCCACACTTCTGTATGCAATTATGTTTGCCATACGAAATAAACGAGTAAATTAAAAATTCGTCAGAGATTTCAGGCTACATTAACGTACGATGATCCACTTTAACCTTTCTATGGCGTATTGCTATCTGTGTGGTTAAGTATGCCTGTGTGGGAGACAATAGAGCACAGTGTGCATTGAAAAATGAAGTTGACAATAATTGGTGTATTGGTCATCGCTGAGAAGCGTCTAATCTCATACAGTACTCTGATTAGACGATACCCAGCAGCTCGCTGAGCAATAGCACAGAGGAGGAGGCGAAAAGAGCGTATACAATAATTGAACGATTAAACGAACTTGCAAAGTGAAGTTCGATCGCAATTATATTTCGTGCCTCGTTCTCGAGGTTACAGTTTGTAGTTCCCCTTTTGCCCGCCAAAAGTCACAGCGCTTCAGAGTATAATGTAAAAACCGTGGTGGGGGCCGTGCTCGCGTCTCGCGCGGCAGTGGCAGTCCGTCTCATTTTTTCAGAGTTATTAATTAAATTGCTTTGTTATATGGGTAAAATATGTGATATACATATTTGTGGGAGGGAGGGTTTGTAATCTCTTCGAATGAGGCCCTTCATATAATTGCGATCGAACTTCACTTTGCAAGTTCGTTTAATCGCTCAATTATATTTCGTGCCTCGTTCTCGAGATTACAGTTTGTAGTTATTCAGAGTGAGCAATTTAATTCTTCACTTTATGAATTTTATTTGATACACTTATTCTTTGTATTTCGTACTTAAGTATTAATGTTTTATGTTTTTCGTACGGTTGAAATCAGACAGTCTAAAAATAAAAAATCTTCCCCGTTACAATTTAATTTACGAAGACAAAAGTCGCCTATGCAAAGTTTTGATCTGATGTAATCGGTCGATTATAAAATCTCGTTCTGACCTTTTCGACCAGCTTGTTGAATTTCTTATTGTATCTAAGTTGATACCTTCATTTAGTGCAGCCGACGTCGACGCGTGTTTCGTAGAATGCGAGGAAAATACTGAGCTGTCTATACCGCTTTGAGCTCATACTTCTTTGATACATCTGTTTATTGACTGTGATTTTTCTATGTATTTTATTATAGTCTCTACTACGCATATTCTGCGATCTTGTTCATATTTTGGTAAAAAGAAAGGAGGCTATAGCCTATTTGGTCCAGAGGTTTTTATCCGATCAGGTACTCTGATTTCTATACTAGTGGTACTAGTTTCTATACTTCTTAATAATTACATTAGGTATTTTTATGTTCGCAAGTGTATGTGTCCTGTACATAATGCTAGTAATATCACAGTCTTTTTTTTTTTTTTTTTTTTAATCGTTGTAGATTTAAATCTTCCAACGGATAGAATATTTTTAGGTAATCGAGTACAGTGTTCACGTCCCATGTATACGAGTAATACTTAGGCCTTGCAGGTCTCAATTTGTAGATACCTTTAAAAAACCCATAGATCATTTTTTCCTCTCCTATATGATTTAAGGACAAAAATGATATTGCCGGTCTATAAGTGTTTAATGATGGTTATTTGTTAAGAATTTTAAAGGATTATTTCATGTTGGCTCGTAAGGCTCAAATTTATTTTCTGCACACAATTCCCACCAATTTTTTAAAACCTTACTATCCTGTTTTATACTGGAGTCCGTCAATGAAGCTAACAAGATATTTGTTGATTCTGCGGGTATCATTTTCATTATAAAGACGTTGATGAGACTCTGCCTGCCATCAAACACAATGTTTCCGCTTGCGAATGTACTTTTGATTTTCACAAAGATGACAGTAATTTATTATTTGATCCCAATTTTATCGGATCTTCCACTAACAATTCTTTGAATAGTGGATACCAGAGCTGGTTTGACCAGTCCGGCACAACTATCATACCCGATGCCCTTTTCTTTCTTTTTTTCTGTTTTACTAAACATTTTAGGACTAGATTAAGGGCGGACAAACATAAAATTTTATTTTGTCCTATCTAATAGTGAAAGCATCTACTTCGAATGCCGTAATGCCTGGCAACCAAGATACGAATTTGCCGCATTTATTAATATTATTATTCCGTTTCGTAAAATGCCCGACCGGCCCCGCAGGGCTCCGACTCACCTACAGGACGGGCGGGTTAATAAAAATCATTCTGCCTGACTGCTCCTCCAACCCGGAGGTAAGCAGTCAGGTCAGTCCAGAATCGTGTGACCTAAGTAGACGGAGCGAACCCAGAATGACCGCCTTCTGCATTCGACCCGCAAGTGAGTCGGCTTTCTGCCGACAGGCGGGGATGATCTTAAGGTTCGTGACAAACGACGGCTTCATTCCGCCGAGAACGCCGATTATGAGTATCACCAGCTTGACCGTGTACCCTCGGTATAGACCGCGAAGCTCGAAAAGGAGATCCTGATATTTCGTCCGCTTGTCGTCTTCTTTAGTAGCGATGTTAGACTCGCCCGGAGCCGAGAACTCGATGACAAAGATCGCATGTATCTCGTGGTCGAAGACGACAATGTCAGGTTTATTGGCTGTTATTTGCCTGACAGTGGGAAATGAATAGTTCCAGTAAATACGGCACTTCTCATTTCCCACGACGGACTCAATATCTCCAGGGGCGTAGGGAAGCAGTGGCGTCTCGTCTACCCCGTAAGAGTGTCGAAGGTGGTAGTACAACACTCTTAGGGCCGCATTATGGCGATGGATATAGCCAGAGACCGCATAGTTGGGACATGCAGACAGTATGTGCATGAGTGTCTCTGGCGATCGTTTGCAGGCCCTGCACCGTGTGTCAGGGACCTGCATACCCATCACCTGGCTCTGGTAGACGAGCGTGTTAATTACACCATCCTGGCAGGCAATGATGAATCCCTCGGTCTCAGACATCAGACCGGCTGACTGCAAGAATGTAAAAGTCAGCCGAGCAGACAAGTCCATGCTGTCGATGTGCCGAAAGAACACTCCGTGCATGGCCTTGCCCACGTGCCGCTCGAGCAGGGTATTATGCTCGGCGGCTCTGATGGTGCTCCTACGCCGGGACGGTTCCAGGTCGATGATGGAATTAATCGACCTTCTGCCGCCCCGACCAACACGAAATTCCAAACCGAGGTTTTCTGCCGCCTTCTCTGCCGCCCTGTATAAAAACGCCCCAACCCCCGTCCTTTCATGATCATTCACGAAGGACAGGAGAGGATTCGCACTTCCGATTACGTCGCAAGCTACACCGAGGACCAAACGATCATGCAGGCACTCCAATCCAAGTAGGCCCCTTCCACCCATGTGACGCGGGAGGTATATACGGGGCACGGAAGATCTAGGATGAAGACTCCTATGGATGTTCATCAGCTTGCGTGTGCTGGCGTCGAGTTCACGCAGCTCGTCTCGCCTCCATTTCACTACCCCGAAAGAGTAGAGAAGGACAGGGACGGCAAGCATGTTGGTAGCAGCGATCTTGTTCCGCCCAGACAATTCGGAACTCCAAATTTGCCTAAGCCGCTGCCTATACCTGCCGCGGAGAGTCTCCTTGACTGCCGCAGCGTCCTGTAATGGATTCTGCGACACTCCGAGGTATTGATAAGACTCTCCGGCGTTAAGGTTCTTAATGACGCTCCCGTCCACGAGCTGCGCATCCTCCGCAAGACGCCCAGATCTTCCGCGTACTAAATGGACCACTGCGCATTTGTCCAATCCGAAGGCCATGCCAATATCTCGCGAGTAGGTATCCACTACGGCGAGTGCGAGGTTGAGATCGCTCTCACCGGAGGCGTAGAGCTTCAGATCATCCACATAAAAAAGGTGGGTGATCTTGTGCCTCCGGTTGCCGACAGGTCCACACTTGTACCCGCGAGTTTGGCGCAGGGCGAGAGATAGCGGCAATAGTGAGATGCAAAATAGGAGTGGGCTTAAGGAGTCTCCTTGAAAGACCCCCCTCCTGTACTGAATCAACTCTGTCGACTGAGTTGCCCCACCGATGGAAATGGTGAAGCGAGTCCTCCAGAGCGGTAGTAGGTGTTCTATGCATCTCACTATGCGGGGATGTACCGCAAGGCACTCGAGGAGCCTCACAACGAGCTGATGCGACGTTGTGTCGAATGCCTTGCGGTAATCGATCCATGCCATGGACAGGTTGCGTTTGTACTGGACTGAGTCCTGTGTGACGGATCGATCTATCAACAGATTTTCTTTGCAACCTGCCACGCCCCGCTTACAGCCGCTTTGCTCGTAAATCTCTCGCCATACTGGATCCCCTGTCTCAAGTATTCGCTCATTCAAGATCTTCGTGAATATTTTGTAACATACGTTGAGACAGGTGATCGGCCGATAGTTTTTCGGATCGGACAAATCCCCTTTCTTCGGGATCAGCACAGTGCGCCCCTCCACCAGCCAACTCGGAATAGGCATCTCCCCGTCCAAAAACGAGGTGAAAATCCGGGCCAGATATCGGTGTGTTGAAGAAAATTTCTTCCACCAAAAGCTGTTAATTCGATCTGGTCCGGGGGCAGAGAAGTTCTTCATGCCCAAGATTGCCTTATTGACTTCATCCTCGCTGACTGGTGGACACTCTCCTTGCCGTTGTTGAACGCGTTCACATAAGGCGGAGAAGAGTCCCAGGGCCGGAGTGTCCTGCTTGAACGAGGGTTCCTGTCCATATAACTCTTTCCAGTAAGCTTCGACCTCCTGTATCGACGGAACCTTGTCCGGCGGTCGCGTTTTCTGTTGGAATAAGCGTGAGGGAGTGTGGCGAAAAAGATGGTTTTCTCGCCACCGCCTCAAACGCTTCTCTAGGGACTTCTTAATCTCCACTAGAGCCCGCACCCTATCAGAGCAATGCTGCTTTATGGTAAGCAGCACCGCCTTATTGAGTGTGTGGTGTTGGCGACGCAAGGTGGCACATATGCGCCGAACCTTGGGCGTGAAAGCCTTGCCAGTAGATACGTAATCCACCACACACTGGATGCGGGACGCATGCCGCCGGGCCATTGATACCTTCTCCTGGAGCTGTTGTATGCGCCTTTGCGTCTTGGCCTGATAAGTCTCATCAGTTGGTCGATGACTCGGCACAAGAGAGGCTGCGGCGTCATACACAGCCCAGTTGATGTCAAGGAGGTCGCCACATGCCGGAATTCGTCGAGACAGATCCTCGTTCGCGGCCTTAAGCTGTTCTGGCCGCAGGGAAACTTTGAGGTGGATATGTTTCCGCCTTGTCCTCATATCTCTGGCGGCGTTCTCGGCTCTTGGCGGGTCACCCGGAGGAGGTGGCAGGTCGGGAGGTTGGTCCGCATCTTCGCGTGCGATCGCAATCTCCGGTGGCCGCGCCATGTCGAAACCTTAATATTATTATTATTCCGTTTCGTAAAATGCCCGACCGGCCCCGCAGGGCTCCGACTCACCTACAGGACGGGCGGGTTAATAAAAATCATTCTGCCTTATTATTATTATGTTTCGTAAAATAAAATGCCCGACCGGCCCCGCAGGGCTCCGACTCACCTACAGGACGGGCGGGTTAATAAAAAACCATTCTGCCTGACTGCTCCTCCAACCCGGAGGTAAGCAGTCAGGCCAGTCCAGAATCGTGTGACCTAAGTAGACGGAGCGAACCCAGAATGACCGCCTTCTGCATTCGACCCGCAAGTGAGTCGGCTTTCTGCCGACAGGCGGGGATGATCTTAAGGTTCGTGACAAACGACGGCTTCATTCCGCCGAGAACGCCGATTATGAGTACCACCAGCTTGACCGTGTACCCTCGGTATAGCCCGCGAAGCTCGAAAAGGAGATCCTGATATTTCGTCCGCTTGTCGCCTTCTTTAGTAGCGATGTTAGACTCGCCCGGAGCCGAGAACTCGATGACAAAGATCGCATGTATCTCGTGGTCGAAGACGACAATGTCAGGTTTATTGGCTGTTATTTGCCTGACAGTGGGAAATGAATAGTTCCAGTAAATACGGCACTTCTCATTTCCCACGACGGACTCAATATCTCCAGGGGCGTAGGGAAGCAGTGGCGTCTCGTCTACCCCGTAAGAGTGTCGAAGGTGGTAGTACAACACTCTTAGGGCCGCATTATGGCGATGGATATAGCCAGAGACCGCATAGCTGGGACATGCAGATAGTATATGCATGAGTGTCTCTGGCGACCGTTTGCAGGCCCTGCACCGTGTGTCAGGGACCTGCATACCCATCACCTGGCTCTGGTAGACGAGCGTGTTAATTACGCCATCCTGGCAGGCAATGATGAATCCCTCGGTCTCAGACATCAGACCGGCTGACTGTAAGAATGTAAAAGTCAGCCGAGCAGACAAGTCCATGCTGTCGATGTGCCGAAAGAACACTCCGTGCATGGCCTTGCCCACGTGCCGCTCGAACAGGGTGTTATGCTCGGCGGCTCTGATGGTGCTCCTACGCCGGGACGGTTCCAGGTCGATGATGGAATTAATCGACCTTCTGCCGCCCCGACCAACACGAAATTCCAAACCGAGGTTTTCTGCCGCCTTCTCTGCCGCCCTGTATAAAAACGCCCCAACCCCCGTCCTTTCATGATCATTCACGAAGGACAGGAGAGGATTCGCACTTCCGATTACGTCGCAAGCTACACCGAGGACCAAACGATCATGCAGGCACTCCAATCCAAGTAGGCCCCTTCCACCCATGTGACGCGGGAGGTATATACGGGGCACGGAAGATCTAGGATGAAGACTCCTATGGATGTTCATCATCTTGCGTGTGCTGCCTTATTATTATTATTATTATTATTATTATTATTATTATTATTATTATTTAAATCTAATTGCAAATAAGTCCATTTCTGGACTGCCAAATTTATTCACCATTTTTGCAAATGCGGTGTCGCATAGCTCCCGTTCCGTATCTATATCCTTTATTTGTGAAAGGCTATCTGCTTTATGGTTATCCCTTGATGAGATGTACGATGCAAACAAGAAATTATGCCTTACTTCGGCCCATTTCCAAATTTCACTAGCAAACATATTGTATTCTTGATATTTAGTACCACCCATTTTGTTTACATATGAAATTGCCGTCATGGTATCTACCCTAAGCAAGATCTGACAGTTATTTAGATTTTTCTCTGGTTTTCTACTGCAAACTTTACTGCTAATAACTCTCTATAGTTTATCAAATAAGCATTTTGCGTTTCATCGCAGAATCCAAAGACGCCGTCTATATTGTTTATGACACCCCAATCAGTCAGATGCATTCGAAAAAATACCCATTTGGAAATCGCCAGATTAAATCGGGTTTCTGGACGTATTTAGAGCTGTCTTTCACCATAATAAATCATGTCTGATACATTTAGAGGTTTCCATGATCGCGTCATAATCTTGTTTATCGTCCAAAGCAAGTTATTTCTCATTTTTAAATATCTTTGTGTGTAATGTACCATATTCGAATGCTGGGCATGCTGCTATTAGAGAGCCAATACATTTTCGGTTACATTAACTATGCATTTTTTAGAATTGATTATAAATCGTAAGAATTGTATTTACTGTGAAGGTACCAAATTACTTTTTCGCCAGTTTATAAGGAAACCTAGATCTGTCAGTATGTTAAGTATTGAGTTTATTTTTGTTTTACAAGATTGGTGACCTTTGGAAATTATCAGAATATTATCCAGATAAATAACTAGAAAATGCCCACTTGATCTTAAGTAGTTGACTAGTGGTTTTAATATTTTCGTAAATATATAAGGAGCAGACGATAAACCGTTCGGTAAACAAGTAAACTGGTATGTTTCCCTCTCGAATTCAAAACGTAAATCTTGTAGATCTATGTTGCACATACAGTGCACCTGGAAGTCCGAAGTTTGCCACGGTTTTCATGCTCTTAATTTTTAAATGGTCAACGTCCATCACTTCGTTTAAGTTTTCAAATTCAAAATAAATCGGTTAGTTCCATCTGATTTGGGCCTTAGAAAATAGCTAGACAGACATTGCTTTTTTACTTCCATTACAACGTTCTATTACACCTTTGTGCTTTAACAGTTCTATTGATTTTTTATATTCTTTCTTTTCCCAACTTTTCTGATAATATTTAAGTCTGCCCGCAGTTTTGCCTACGTTTATTTGAAGTTCTGTTTCGGTCGAATTCTGAACTGGTTGTTCACACGAGATTTGTATGGTTGCTGATTTTTCTTGAAAACAACTTTTGATCTCGGCGGTCCTTGGTAGTTTCGACTGCCTGCTTGCGCGTTGGCCGGTTTTCTGGCTTGCAGACCGTTGTATGTGTTATTTCAGACATACGAGAGCCTACAATGGTCAATGCTGAGCTAGCAATCTTTTGTCTCTCCATCATGTGCTCATCTCTTTTTAGTGTTCTTTTTCTTTTTTTTTTTTTTTTTTACAGTTTAGGTCTTAGTGCTGGCACTACGAACCTTTCCATACATGGGTATCTCTTTAAAAGTTGATTTTTCTCGTCTTTTGGCAGATCGTTCGTATGCTAATGCAACCATCGTTTTGAGATAGCAATGAGTAGAATTACGTTTTCTGAATCGATGTTTGTTGAGTCATTACCGAGAGCCTGCACTATTTCTTCTTCGAGTGGTTTTTCTGGGGCTAGCCCGTTGTCGTTTTCTTTTTCATCATCGCTGCTATTACTACTGCTACTATCGCCGTTTGCAGCAACTGATCTTTTATGATTATATTGGCATCAATATGTCCTGTTAATAAAGAACAGGGAGTAACCTTTTTAGACTTTTGTTGAGCAAGTCAAGTCCAAATCGTGAAATGTCTGAGCGTGTAAAAACCAATTTTTCCTTCAAAGGGGACGTTTAAAACTTTTGTTGAGCAAGTCAAGTTTAATCGTGACATGTCTGAGCATGTTTTTAAAAAAACCTATTTTTCCTTCAATAACCTTTTAGACTTTCGTTGAGCAAGTCAAGTCTAACCGTGACATGTCTGAACGTGTAAAAAACAATTTTTCCCTCAAAGAGAATAACCTTTTTAGACTTTTGTTGAGCGAGTCAAGTCTAATCGTGACATGTCTGAGTATGTAAAAACCCAATTTTCCCTTCAAAAGGAATAACTTTTTTTAGACTTTTGTTGAGCAAGTCAAGTCTAATCGTGACATGTTTGAGCATGTAAAAAACCCAATTTTTCTCTACACGCCTCGGGGACGGGAAAAAATTGTTTTGCATTTTCAGACATGTCACGACTAGACTTGACTTGCTCAACAAAAGTCTAAAAAAAGTTATTCCTTTTGAAGGGAAAATTGGGTTTTTACATACTCAAACATGTCACGATTAGACTTGACTCGCTCAACAAAAGTCTAAAAAGGTTATTCTCTTTGAGGGAAAAATTGTTTTTTACATGTTCAGACATGTCACGGTTAGACTTGACTTGCTCAACAAAAGTCTGAAAGGTTATTGAAGGAAAAATAGGTTTTTTAAAACATGCTCAGACATGTCACGATTAGACTTGACTTGCTCAACAAAAGTCTTCAACGTCCCCTTTGAAGGGAAAAATTGGTTTTTACACGCTCAGACATTTCACGATTTAGACTTGACTTGCTCAACAAAAGTCTAAAAAGGTTACTCCCTGTTCTTTATTAACAGGACATATTGATGCCAATATAATCATAAAAGATCAGTTGCTGCAAACGGCGATAGTAGCAGTAGTAATAGCAGCGATGATGAAAAAGAAAACGACAACGGGCTAGCCCCAGAAAAACCACTCGAAGAAGAAATAGTGCACGCTCTCGGTGATGATTCAACAAACATCGATTCAGAAAACGTAATTCTACTCATTGCTATCTCAAAACGATGTTTACATTAGCCTACGAACGGTCTGCCAAAAGACGAGAAAGATCAACTTTTAAAGAGATACCCATGTATGGAAAGGTTCGTAGTGCCAGCACTAAGACCTAAACAGTCAAAAAAAAAAAAAAAAAAAAAAAGAACACTAAAAAGAGATGAGCACATGATGGAGAGACAAAAGATAGCTAGCTCAGCATTGACCATTGTAGGCTCTCTTATGTCTGAAATAACACATACAACGGTCTGCAAGCCAGAAAACCGGCCAACGCGCAACCATACAAATCTCGTGTGAACAACCAGTTCAGAATTCGACCGAAACAGAACTTCAAATAAACGTAGGCAAAACTGCGGGCAGACTTAAATATTATCAGAAAAGTTGGGAAAAGAAAGAATATAGAAAATCAATAGAACTGTTAAAGCACAAAGGTGTAATAGAACGTTGTAATGGAGGTAAAAAAGCAATGTCTGTCTAGCTATTTTCTAAGGCCCAAATCAGATGGAACTAACCGATTTATTCTGAATTTGAAAACTTAAACGAAGTGATGGACGTTGACCATTTAAAAATTCAGAGCATGAAAACCGTGGCAAACTTCGAACTTCCAGGTGCACTGTATGTGCAACATAGATCTACAAGATTTACGTTTTGAATTCGAGAGGAAAACATACCAATTTACTTGTTTACCGAACGGTTTATCGTCTGCTCCTTATATATTTACGAAAATATTAAAACCACTAGTCAACTACTTAAGATCAAGTGGGCATTTTCTAGTTATTTATCTGGATAATATTCGGATAATTTCCAAAGATCACCAATCTTGTAAAACAAAAATAAACTCAATACTTAACATACTGACAGATCTAGGTTTCCTTATAAACTGGCGAAAAAGTAATTTGGTACCTTCACAGTAAATACAATTCTTACGATTTATAATCAATTCTAAAAAATACATAGTTAATGTAACCGAAAATGTATTGGCTCTCTAATAGCAGCATGCCCAGCATTCGAATATGGTACATTACACACAAAGATATTTAAAAATGAGAAATAACTTGCTTTGGACGATAAACAAGATTATGACGCGATCATGGAAACCTCTAAATGTATCAGACATGATTTATTATGGTGAAAGACAGCTCTAAATACGTCCAGAAACCCGATTTAATCTGGCGATTTCCAAATGGGTATTTTTTCGAATGCATCTGACTGATTGGGGTGTCACACACAATATAGACGGCGTCTTTGGATTCTGCGATGAAACGCAAAATGCTTATTTGATAAACTATAGAGAGTTATTAGCAGTAAAGTTTGCAGTAGAAAACCAGAGAAAAATCTAAATAACTGTCAGATCTTGCTTAGGGTAGATACCATGACGGCAATATCATATGTAAACAAAATGGGTGGTACTAAATATCAAGAATACAATATGTTTGCTAGTGAAATTTGGAAATGGGCCGAAGTAAGGCATAATTTCTTGTTTGCATCGTACATCTCATCAAGGGATAACCATAAAGCAGATAGCCTTTCACGAATAAAGGATATAGATACGGAATGAGAGCTATGCGACACCGCATTTGCAAAAATGGTGAATAAATTTGGCAGTCCAGAAATGGACTTATTTGCAATTAGATTTAAATAATAATAATAATAATAATAATAATAATAATAATAATAATAATAATAATAATAACGAACCTTAAGATCATCCCCGCCTGTCGGCAGAAAGCCGACTCACTTGCGGGTCGAATGCAGAAGGCGGTCATTCTGGGTTCGCTCCGTCTACTTAGGTCACACGATTCTGGACTGACCTGACTGCTTACCTCCGGGTTGGAGGAGCAGTCAGGCAGAATGATTTTTATTAACCCGCCCGTCCTGTAGGTGAGTCGGAGCCCTGCGGGGCCGGTCGGGCATTTTACGAGACGAAATATAATATAATAATAATAGGCAAATTTGGAGTTCCGAATTGTCTGGGCGGAACAAGATCGCTGCTACCAACATGCTTGCCGTCCCAGTCCTTCTCTACTCTTTCGGGGTAGTGAAATGGAGGCGAGACGAGCTGCGTGAACTCGACGCCAGCACACGCAAGATGATGAACATCCATAGGAGTCTTCATCCTAGATCTTCCGTGCCCCGTATATACCTCCCGCGTCACATGGGTGGAAGGGGCCTACTTGGATTGGAGTGCCTGCATGATCGTTTGGTCCTTGGTGTAGCTTGCGACGTAATCGGAAGTGCGAATCCTCTCCTGTCCTTCGTGAATGATTATGAAAGGACGGGGGTTGGGGCGTTTTTATACAGGGCGGCAGAGAAGGCGGCAGAAAACCTCGGTTTGGAATTTCGTATTGGTCGGGGCGGCAGAAAACCTCGGTTTGGAATTTCGTATTGGTCGGGGCGGCAGAAGGTCGATTAATTCCATCATCGACCTGGAACCGTCCCGGCGTAGGAGCACCATCAGAGCCGCCGAGCATAATACCCTGCTCGAGCGGCACGTGGGCAAGGCCATGCACGGAGTGTTCTTTCGGCACATCGACAGCATGGACTTGTCTGCTCGGCTGACTTTTACATTCTTACAGTCAGCCGGTCTGATGTCTGAGACCGAGGGATTCATCATTGCCTGCCAGGATGGCGTAATTAACACGCTCGTCTACCAGAGCCAGGTGATGGATATGCAGGTCCCTGACACACGATGCAGGGCCTGCAAACGATCGCCAGAGACACTCATGCACATACTATCTGCATGTCCCAACTATGCGGTCTCTGGCTATATCCATCGCCATAATGCGGCCCTAAGAGTGTTGTACTACCACCTTCGACACTCTTACGGGGTAGACGAGACGCCACTGCTTCCCTACACCCCTGGAGATATTGAGTCCGTCGTGGGAAATGAGAAGTGCCGTATTTACTGGAACTATTCATTTCCCACTGTCAGGCAAATAACAGCCAATAAACCTGACATTGTCGTCTTCGACCACGAGATACATGCGATCTTTGTCATCGAGTTCTCGGCTCCGGGCGAGTCTAACATCGCTACTAAAGAAGACGACAAGCGGACGAAATATCAGGATCTCCTTTTCGAGCTTTGCGGGCTATACCGAGGGTACACGGTCAAGCTGGTGGTACTCATATTCGGCGTTCTCGGCGGAATGAAGCCGTCGTTTGTCACGAACATTAAGATCGTCCCCGCCTGTCGGCAGAAAGCCGACTCACTTGCGGGTCGAATGCAGAAGGCGGTCATTCTGGGTTCGCTCCGTCTACTTAGGTCACACGATTCTGGACTGCCCTGACTGCTTACCTCCGGGTTGGAGGAGCAGTCAGGCAGAATGATTTTTATTAATCCGCCCGTCCTGTAGGTGAGTCGGAGCCCTGCGGGGCCGGTCGGGCATTTTACGAAACATAATAATAATAAATGCGGCAAATTCGTATCTTGGTTGCCAGGCATTACGGCATTCGAAGTAGATGCTTTCACTATTAGATGGGACAAAATAAAATTTTATGTTTGTCCGCCCTTCAATCTAGTCCTAAAATGTGTAGTAAAAAAAAAAAAAAGGGCATCGGGTATGATAGTTGTGCCGGACTGATCAAACCAGCTCTGGTATCCACTATTCAAAGAATTGTTAGAGGAAGATCCGATAAAATTGGGATCAAATAATAAATTACTGTTATCTTTGTGAAAATCAAAAGTACATTTGCAAGCGGAAACATTGTGTTTGGTGGCAGGCAGAGTCTCATCAACGTCTTTATAAGGAAAATGATACCCTCAGAATCAACAAATATCTTGTTAGCTTCATTGACGGAGTCCAGTATAAAACAGGATAGTAAGGTTTTAAAAAATTGGTGGGAATTGTGTGCAGGAAATAAATTTGAACCTTACGAGCCAACATGAAATAATCCTTTAAAATTCTTAACAAATAACTATAATAGAGGGTTATCCTATCCATCATTAAACACTTATAGACCGGCAATATCATTTTTGTCCTTAAATCATATAGAAGAGGAAAAAATGATCAATGGGTTTTTTAAAGGTATCTACAAATTGAGACCTGCAAGGCCTAAGTATTACTCGTATACATGGGACGTGAACACTGTACTCGATTACCTAAAAATATTCTATCCGTTGGAAGATTTAAATCTACAACGATTAAAAAAAAAAAAAAAAAGACTGTGATATTACTAGCATTATGTACAGGACACATACACTTGCGAACATAAAAATACCTAATGTAATTATTAAGAAGTATAGAAACTAGTACCACTAGTATAGAAATCAGAGTACCTGATCGGATAAAAACCTCTGGACCAAATAGGCTATAGCCTCCTTTCTTTTTACCAAAATATGAACAAGATCGCAGAATATGCGTAGTAGAGACTATAATAAAATACATAGAAAAATCACAGTCAATAAACAGATGTATCAAAGAAGTATGAGCTAAAAGCGGTATAGACAGCTCAGTATTTTCCTCGCATTCTACGAAACACGCGTCGACGTCGGCTGCACTAAATGAAGGTATCAACTTAGATACAATAAGAAATTCAACAAGCTGGTCGAAAAGGTCAGAACGAGATTTTATAATCGACCGATTACATCAGATCAAAACTTTGCATAGGCGACTTTTGACTTCGTAAATTAAATTGTAACGGGGAAGATTTTTTATTTTTAGACTGTCTGATTTCAACCGTACGAAAAACATAAAACATTAATACTTAAGTACGAAATACAAAGAATAAGTGTATCAAATAAAATTCATAAAGTGAAGAATTAAATTGCTCACTCTGAATAACTACAAACTCTAATCTCGAGAACGAGGCACGAAATATAATTGAACGATTAAACGAACTTGCAAAGTGAAGTTCGATCGCAATTATATGAAGGGCCTCGTTCGAAGAGATTACAAACCCTCCCTCCCACAAATATGTATATCACATATTTTACCCATATAACAAAGCAATTTAATTAATAACTCTGAAAAAATGAGACGGACTGCCACTGCCGCGCGAGACGCGAGCGCGGCCCCCACCACGGATTTTACATTATACTCTGAAGCGCTGTGACTTTTGGCGGGCAAAAGGGGAACTACAAACTGTAATCTCTTCGAACGAGGCCCTTCATATAATTGCGATCGAACTTCACTTTGCAAGTTCGTTTAATCGTTCAATTATACTCTGCAGCGCTGTGACTTTTGGCAGGCAAAAGGGGAACTACAAACTGTAATCTCGAGAACGAGGCACGAAATATAATTAATTGCGTATTGTCTATGGGACATCTCGACCCAATTCAACAACGAGCATCTCGGCACACAAGGGCTATATAATAACCATACAATTTTCAAACAACTGGGTGTATTACGTTATTCTTTTAAATTATTTCTTTCCTCGTAGAGGAAACATTGGTTTTCGTGGAAAAAAAAAAAAAAAAAAAAAAAAGAAAAAAAAATTCCAGATATACATGTTAAAATGGTTCAAAACATCGAGAAAAGTGGTTTAGAAAAAATGTCCGGATGTGTGTGTGTGAGTGTGAGTGTGAGTGTGAGTGTGCGTGCAATTTTCAGTTTGAATGTGCGTGTGTGTGTTATCAGGCTTGCAAAATTCAAACTATCTCAAGAACGGCTTTAAGAATCAAGCAGATATTTGGTACGCCGGTAGAACAGTAACGCCGCTTCCTTTTTAAAAATTTCCGAAAAATATCAACCGCCTTGTCAGGTTTTGTAAGACTTTGAATTTTTCGAAATAAAGTCTCTACGCTCTCTAGCTGTCACAATTATTGGGCTAATGAGTTCAATAGATCAAATGAAGTAATGTGAAAGGTATTGAATTTTAACAAAATCTATCAAACGGTTTGCATTTTATAGAATCTCGAATTTTCGAAAAAATGATGTTATCGTTCGAATTCAAGTCAACTTTGACAAATTTGATTAAAATTTTCTGTATGCGTGAACAAGTATTCAGTAATGTTAGGTGTCAATTTGGTGGAGATTGAAAAAGAACTTGAGATTTCATAGCAATATGAATTGCACGAAATTATACCTTTTTTGCTTTTGATACACCTGAGAAAACGGGCTGAAACTTTACAAATATATTTAACAATGGGCAAGGATATTTGATATCAATGGTTCTAACTGCTTTAGTTTCCGGGATATTTAACTTTTAAGTAAATAATTTTTAAATAATTTCGAACAAATATAATTTCCGATGGGCGCAGACCATTAGCGTCACTTAGAATGTACCACGTGGAGGTTGTCCGCTTTGGTAGTCGGAAAAAATACCCCTGGAAAAAATACCCCCGGAGAAAATACCCCCTAGAAAAAATACCCCTGGACAAAATACCCCCGCATAAAATACCCCTTGGTAAAAATACACCCGGATAAAATACCCCTTGGTAAAAATACCCACAGATAAAATACCCCTTGGTAAAAATACCCACAGATAAAATACCCCTTGGTAAAAATACCCCTGGATAAAATACACCTTGGTAAAAATACCCCCGGATAAAATACCCCTTGGTAAAAAAAACAAAATATAATAAGAAATAGTCACAATGACAAATTATCACGTGAATCATCCACTTATACTGACTTCTTTAGGTTCTTCAAGGCGTTAGTTAGGTTGGCATTCGTTTCTTTAGGGAGTTAGTTAGTTTGGTATTTTCCTTATATTTGTTCTTTAGGTTCTTTAGGGCGTTAGTTAGCTTGGTGTTCGTTTCTTTAGGGAGTTAGTTAGTTTGGTATTTTCCTTATATTTGTTCTTTAGGTTCTTTAGGGCGTTAGTTAGGTTGGCGTTCGTTTCTTTAGGGAGCTAGTTAGTTTGGTATTTTCTTTATATTTATTCTTTAGGTTCTTTAGGGCGTTAGTTAGGTTGGCGTGTGTTTCTTTAGGTTCTTTAAAATACCCCCGGTATTTTATCCGGGGGTATTTTTACCAAGGGGTATTTTTAACAAGGGGTATTTTATCCGGGGGTATTTTCTCCAGGGGTATTATCTCCAGGGGGTATTTTATCTGGGATATTTTTTCCAGGGGTATTTTTCCGGGATTCCTCTGACTCACCTACAGGATGGGCGGACTATTATTATTATTATTATTACCATTATTACTAGTGTTGTTCTTGTGTTTCGGTTCAAGAATGATAAATCCACGATCAAATCCTGGCGCCCCGGAAATCGTAATACTGACCATTTTTTTACGCCATATTAAAATCTTTAAAATTAAATATTTCGGAAACTAAAGCATTTAGGACCATAGTCCATATGAACTTTTTTGCTCCCCACGAAAAGTACTACCGGAAACAACTGTCAAATCTTAGCGCCACGGAAATCGTACTCATGCCAAATTTTGTGAAAAAGAATTGAGGCGTTGTAATTTTATAGAACATACTGTTACTGAAATTTGTTGCAAATAATAAATGAAATTTTATTTCAATCAAATGCATATTATTAAAAACAAATACGATTTATTTATATACATTAAATTCTAATTTATTTAAATAAAATCCTATCAGGCCAGGCAGTAAATAAATTTAATTTTCAAATACTAACATAATAGGATCTTATTTTGATCAAATAGAATTTATTTCATTTAAATAAATCGTATTGTTTTCAACTAAGTTTTATTTGATTGAAATAAAATTGTTGTATAAATTAAAAATTCCGTATTTGACTGAAAAAAATCCATCAAACCGATTTATCTGGTTGTATTTTATGATATACGAATGAGGCACTTCATTATGAATAATTGCAAGCATTTTTACAGCATTTTGGGATTTCATTAAAAATATTTCGTACAACGCGAGTTGCATTGAATATAATAGTGATGCATTATCTATTTAGTTTATGTATTGACTCCACTTGGCAAACCTAATACGGCGAGTCGTGCTCCCTTGATTACAACGCGACAAAGTTTCAATGCAGTGACTAAGTACGTAGTCACATGCCGGGACGACGTTGACGACGACGATAATTCACCGCGTCGCGTTATCGAGGTCGTCGAGCGCTCGTATACCGTGCGCTCTAACGCTGCGCAACTACGAATGCATTTCGAAGTCGTTTCAACCACTAAAGCGTTTACGACGGATCTCACGTTAGAACGTCGTTGGCGAAACTAAGAAAAAGCAACTGTTTACACAGCCACTCAGTCAACAGCGTCTTGCAATGCACTGAGAGAAATATATAATTGAATACACTGAATTTTCAAATATACCATTTATTTGAGAATATTCAAATGCATTTGAACCAATTACATGTTTAATTGCTTCTTCTATTGAATGAAATCAAATTTTATTGACTCAACGAAATATTCAAGCTTTTCAACTGAATATTGTCTTGATTCAATTAAACTATATTATGAAAACGTCAGACAATATACTTACTCATATTATATCGTCAATCCTACCAACAGAATTCTTTCGTTGAATCAAAATATAACAATATTTCAATTAAATGAATTTTCAAATGAAACATATATCCGATATATTTTTCAGCGACTATCTGAATGAATATTTATTTATTTAGTACAGACAACAAAATATTTGATCTATTTGATTAAATATTTTTTTGATTCAATAAAACTATCCTATCAATAGACAATATACGTATTAATATTATATCTACAATCCTATAAAGTAAATCTGTCGTTAAATCGAAGCAATATTTATTTGAACCTGTTTAATATTGAACTGTTTCAATTCAATGGGTTTTCGAATGAAATGCACATTTCATTGAATGAATTTTTATATTTACCGAATACAACAAAATATTTTATCTCTATGTCTTAACATTTTTATCAATCTACTATGGACAAGTCGTACAGATCGAATCGGAATGGAATGACCCAAATATATTTATTTATTTATTTTTATGGATTCATAAGAAATGAAATAAATAAATTTTATTTCGATATTATAAATCAAATTATTTTTCTGCATGTAAATATACTTTTTTAAATTATATTCATAGATTTAAGGAAAATCTGGAATTTCCTTAAGACTTATATAGCTTATGCGAACTGCATCAACTACTTTTAATGAGTAATGTCGTGATAGTTGTTGAATATATTTATAAAACGTTAAAACATAAGCACATTCATTTGTTTTGAAAGAATACAAAAAAAAATAAAAAATAAAAAAATTCTTTTTGTACAAGTTCAATGATCTGGAGGAAAGTGGATAGTAATAATAATGATAACACTCATTTGCGCGAAATCATAACTACCGCAATAGTTGTTAATCGGTTAGTTTAATTGACAAAATACATTTATAAATAGTTGTTTTTTTATTACAAAAATAAAACTTCGGTTATTAATCAAATAATTAAAAATTGCACTACGTTTCGACGTAAAATATATATAATTATTTTTCTGGATATAAATATCTTTTATGTCACACTGTGCGTAAAATGCGATTTTACGCACGCTTCGCGTGCGTTAAACTGCATTTTCTCACATCGTAACATAAAATATCGTTCGACACTCGTGCGAAAGACTTTTTCTAACTCGTGTGGTTGCAACCCTCGCCTTCGGCTCGGGCTGCAAACTCGCACTCGCCAGAAAAAGTTTTTTCGCACTTGTATCGAAATATACTATTTTTTCTCAGGACAATAGACTCAAAGAAAAACCAACATTTTCTTACAGCTTATTTGAGCTGCATCATTTGCTTTTAATTTGCCACATCGCGATAGTTAAAAATTGTTAACGATATTTATGAAATTCTAAAAACATAAGAATATACATATTTTTTAAAAATAAACGCAACGAATTGTTCTCGATAAAATAATTAAAAATAACGTTTTGTTTCAACATTATTTTTTTTTACATATTAAAAAAATGTTATATTTTTGTTTTTACCTTAATAGACGAACGAAAATACCGGAAGTGTCTCAAGGTTTATGGCGCATACGTGCTAAGAATATTAGCAATTTGCGCGAATCCATAGCTGCTTACACAGTCTCTCAATAAACAGCGTCGCAACTGTTGCTAACCGGACAAATAATTTATGTGTTTCTCAAAAACACGTATATCGATTTTTCAATAAAAAAAATAGAAAATGTAAACAAAACAATTGTTCCGAATGCAGTATTAAAAAATTAAATAAGGTTTCGACACAAAAAAATAAAAAATAAAATAAACAGAAGAAATCTCTGCATCTAAAAGAAATGATATTTTGGTACTCAGTTCAAGAGAGGAAAGTAAATACCGGAAATTGCTCGAACTCTCGGTAAATAGTAACAATGATATCACCGATTTGAGCAAATTCATAGCTGATTGAATGACAAGCGCGTGCTAAGATGCTGATCGTAGTCTGGATCGATTGTCTTTGAAGAGCAGACGAAGGCTTAGCCTCTGTCTGTCAATCCGGCTGGCTCTCTTTTGTTTCCCCGAAGCGAATATCTGAGACGCCATTGGATTATCGTACGGAGATAAAATAATTGGGTCGATAGCCTAGACGCCTTTAAACATATGCGAGCTCGTGTCTCCGTATTTTGTTTAATAATAACGTCGAGAAATATAGAACACAACATCCGCATCTCGTACAGTGTTATTGAACCACACCAGACGAGATTTTATCTTTAAAACTGCTCATTATCGTAGAGAAAGACAAAAAAAAATCGATATTTATGTTTACAAACAGTACAAAACATTGTTATCTACTGTGTGGACAATTATTTGGGTATCATTGAAATCGGATTATGAATTGTTTTTTTTCTAGGGAAATGAATTTTCGAAATTTTGACAGGCTCTAAAGATTTAAGATATATTTTGCACTGTATGACACATGAATTTTACATGTAAAAGTACAAAGAGATAAAGATTTGGTAACAACGACTATATCAGTGATAAAAAATTTCGTCTGTGTTTTACATAGATAGGAACTTTTGTAGTGGAATTTTTAGTCATGATTACAACACAGGACTTTTTACAAGAAATTCTCACTTTAATTTCACAAAAAACTCTCAGAACAATTTAACTAGGAATATTGTACAATAGTTTGTTACTAGAAATTCTCACTAAAGTTTTACGAGAAATTTTCTTCAAATCCTAACTAAAATTTTTAGTAGGAATTGTCAATACAATTTTTAGTAGAAAATCTGATAAAAATTTTTACTAAAAATTCTCACTGGAATTTTTACTAGAAATTTGTAGAATCTGAGGCTTGGAAGTACATACTCAAAGTGCAGATCTTTTATTAATTTACAAATATTGATGAATATTGATCACACGTGTTAACAGATGGAATTTCTTGACATAATTATTTTCTTAACAAGAATAAACAACGAAATAAGTTCGATCGGATCTCGCATGGCAACCCTCGATGTGCCGTTATCTAACAAAATTCTCACTAGAATTTTTACTAGATATACATTGTTCTTAAATAACCTACGTATCATTCCCGAAGATTATTCGGTAGTAAAAAAACTTGT
>OZ019977.1:9491001-9523501 GCA_963970395.1 Ephialtes manifestator | reverse complement strand
TTCAGAATTTACGGACAGCCTCTTGTGGGCAATGTTGGCGGCGTGTTTGTACTTCGGGTACGAGTCGAGTCCGTTCTTTTTGGGGCGAGTCATATTTGTACATGTGGCAAAAGGACTCTGTTCTTTTTACTGGTGGTGCTTGCACATAGTGGCAAAGCTAACCTGTCCTTTTTTACTGGTGGTGCTTGCACATAGTGGCAAAACTAACCTGTTCTTTTTACTGGTGGTGCTTGCACATAGTGGCAAAGCTAACCTGTTTTTTCTTTTTCTTTTTTGTTTGTGACAGATGTGTTTGTTGGTAAGGAAAATATTCCTTCTCCTGGAACACAAGCTGTCATTGACTGTACAGCTGACGGAGAGGATTTGAGTGTTGATTTGAGTGAACAAAGTGTTGCTTCAATTGAAGAGTGCGAAGGAGAGCCGACGCAGGAGGTGTCAATTTCAAACCTGTGTCCTTCGGCTTTGACTAAGAATTCTGACAGTACACAGACTGCGATGAATACAAATGTAGAAGAAGAGGTTCAATTTGTCCTGGATGAAGGAACTTTGGAACTACTCGGAGAAGACCCATCTGTGCATCAGGAACAGAGTGTCGATTTGCCTCCTCAGGTTGTATCAAGGTGGTCAACTTGGTTGTCTGCAGGGCTTCCACAGGAGATGAAGGATGTCCTTATGGGAAAATATTCTCGTGTTCGAAATCTTTTTCTATCTGCTCCTCAGTTAAATCCCGAAGTAGAGGCAAGTATGAACGAAACAGCATTCAAAAGAGATAATAATTTCGTAGAAGGGCAAAATTATGCAGGTACAGCTCTTTCTGCTTTGGGCAAAGGTATTGCAATGATTTTTAAGGACGCAGAAGAGCCCGTCGATCATCTCAAATTGCTTGAATGTCTTTTAGTCGCTGGCAAACTTATGGTACAAGTGCATCATAAGGTTTCTACCGCCAGAAAATCTTTTATTAATCCTGGGATGAGTAAACCAGTCAGGACACTGCTGGAAAAGACGAAAAATGGTGCTTTCTTATACGGAGAAGGTTTAACCGATAAAATCAAGGAAGCAAAATCTCGGGAAAAGTTTGCGAAGGAAATCAAACAACCTGCTGTTGTCCCACAACCGAATACAATCTACAAGAAGCCGATACATAAGACTGCTGGAAATTCGGTAAACTGGAAAGGCTCATCTGGAAAACAAGGAAACTCCCAGATAGGCAAGAAGTTGCTTCAGCATAAAAAACAAACGTTTCCAAAACGAACCAACTACAATCAAGGAAAACAGAGCAAGCAGAACAATCAGACACGGTCTCAGTGTCATCGTCACGAGAAGCGCTATTAGGTCCAGAGGTGAGAAAGACTGATGAAGCTGAAACTGGCAGACGAAGCTGGCAGACGGGGCGCCGTAGCGGGTAGTAGTTTTGGAAGGGACTGTACGCGCCCCACTACCGAGTTAGCGTACCGGGCTAGCCTAGCCGCCGGGCCGCACACGCATTTATATAGTATTAAAAATTACGAATCGTGTGTAGGTCTACATTGTCATGTAAATTTAACAAAAATTCTATAAACGCAGACAAATTCAATGTAACATTTATTTATTTCAGTGACGACATATGCTTAAAAAAAATCTTTCTCCTTTTCGCAGCGCGCGGCAGAAGAAATTAACAAGTAAATTGAAAGCAGGCCTACAGAACCCTGTAGATTTACACAAATATTCTATAGGCCGATACGAATAGAGTAGAACATGCCTCATTCCGGTTACGGACTTTTTTTATTAAAATAAAAATTGTTAAAGTCCTATTCTCGCAGCGCGGAGCAGAAAAGATAAACAAGCAAATTGTAAGCAGGCCTATAGAATCCTGTAGATTTACACAAATATTCTATAGGCAGATACAAATAGAGTAGAAAGTGTCTCATCCCGGTTACGATTTATTTTTTAATAAACAAAGTCATACCCTGGATGACACACTTTCTACACTATTTGTATCTGCCTATAGAATATTTGTGTAATTCTACAGGATTCTGTAGGCCTGCTTTCAATTTGCTTGTTAACTTTTACTGCCGCGCGCTGCGAGAATCGGACTTTAACTATTTATTTTTTAATAAACAAAGGTCGTAACCGGGTTGAGACATTTTCTACTCTATTTGTATCTGCCTATAGAATATTTGTGTAAATCTATAGGGTTCTGTAGGCCTGCTTTCAATTTTTTTATTAATTTTTTCTGCCGCGTACTGCGAGAATCGGACTTTAACAATTTATTTTTTAATAAACAAAGGTCATAACCGGGATGAGACACTTTCTACTCTATTTGTATCTGCCTATAGAATATTTGTGTAAATCTACAGGATTCTGTAGGCCTGCTTTCTATTTGCTTGATAATTTTTTCTGCCACGCGCTGCGAAAAGGAGAAAGATTTTTTTTTAACCATATGTCGTTGCTGAAATAAATAGATGTTACATTGAATTTGTCTGCATTTATAGAATTTTTGTTAAATTTACATGACAATGTAGATCTACACACGATTCGTAATTTTTTAATACTATATAAATGCGTGTGCGGCCCGGCGGCTAGGCTAGCCCGGTACGCTAACTCTGTAGTGGGGCGCGTACAGTCCCTTCCAAAACTACTACCCGCTAGGGCGCCCCGTCTGCCAGCTTCGTCTGCCAGTTTCAGCTTCATGAAAGACTGCTGGACGTCTTAAGAAATTTTACCGTAACTGGGAAAATCTCACGTGCGATAGTTTCGTTTGTGGGTGTATATTCGGCTATAAGATTCCTCTTTTTAAACACAGTTATTCAAGAACGACCTCTAAATAACCCGATGTGTTCTTTATTAGAGATAGAGGAAATGCGAGAAGCTTTAGAGAAACTTATTGACTCTGGAGCTGTCAGGGTTTGTTCACCAACAGTTGGACAATTTATTTCTCACATTTTTTTTTGGTTCCAAAGCTTAATGGATCAAAACAGTTCATATTAAATCTCATGATTTTTAATGAATCCGTAATTACTTCACATTTTAAGATTGAAGATATAAGAACAGCTATTAAATTAATTTCTCGTAAAGGCTTCGTGTGCAGTTTAGATTTAAAAGATGCCTACTTCTTAATTTCGGTTCATAAAGATAGCAGGAAATTATTACGTTTCACTTTTGAGAATGTTCTATATGAATTCACGTGTTTGCCGTTTGGCTTATGTTCCAGTCCTTTTGTTTTTACTAAAGTTCTCAAACCTGTCATGAACACATTAAGGGAACAAGATTTTCTTTCATCAATATATCTCGATGACATTTTATGCGTGGGTGAAAATTTCGATGAGTGCTCACGAAATGTTAAAAAGACCATAGAATTACTCGAATCTCTCGGTTTTATTATCAACAGAGAGAAGAGCATATGTGTACCCAGGACAGAGTGCTAGTACTTGGGTTTTGTTATTAACTCCAATGATATGACGTTAGAGTTGACACAAAAGAAGAAAGTCTCGTTTCTGTTGTTAATTGAAGAATTTTTACATAGACGTTCATGTAAAATTAGAGAATTAGCTCATTTGATTGGCAAGCTTATTGCAGCGTGTAGAGCAGTAGAATATGGCTGGCTCTATTGTAAGTTATTGGAGAGAGAACGATACTTGGCTCTTATGTTTCATGGCCAAGACTATGAAAGGACGATGGCAATAGATAAGATCTTATTACCCGAACTTAAATGGTGCAAAGAAAACATTCCTATTGGTACGAGCCTGATCAGACAGTTTCTGCTTCACATAGAAATTTTTTCGGACGCTTCCCTTCCAGGATGGGGTGCACATTGTGGGGGAAAAAATTCGCACGGGATGATTTATGGGATGATTCAGAAAGAAAACTTTATATCATCCATCTTGAATTGATCGCAGCTTTACTTTCATTGCAATGTTTCGCCTCAAATTGTCGCAATTGTGAGATCTTGTTACGAGTGGATAATACCACTGCCGTGTCGTATATAAACAAGATGGGGGGTATACAATACCCGGAATTAAATCAATTAGCGCAAAATTTCTGGCATTGGTGTGAAGAACGTAGAATCTGGGTCTTTGCATCTTACATAGCGTTTAAAGAGAATGTTGATGCTGATAGAGAATCGCGAATTAATAATATCGATACCGAGTGGGAACTCTGTAATACAGCTTTCAATAAGATTAAAAATAGATGGGGGCTACCGGAGATCGATCTCTTTGCTTCAAGGATAAATGCAAAAGTAGAGGCGTATTGTTCGTGGAAGAGAGATTCGAAGGCAATAGTTTTTGACACCTTTACTATACAGTGGAAACCTTTTTTCTTTTACGCTTTCCCCTCATTTTTAGTCATTTTAAGAGTCTTGCGTAAAATTAAAATCGACTTATCCTGGTTGCAGGGAAGCTATCAGGATCGCGTATAGGAGAAGGATAATACCAGAGGAGGCCATTCATATTATGTTAGCGTCACTGTCCAATTCAACTATCAAACAGTGTAACACGGCTTTGAAAAGTTGGTGAACGTTTTGTGTAGATTTCGGTTACGATTCTTTCGGTGCTAAAGTTGACGAGGTACTTTTGTTCTTGTCCAAAAGATTCAGTGGCGGTACTTCTCACGACACATTGAATACCGATAGATCTGCGATATCGTTAATAAATTCAGGAAGCATATCACAAGACGGTTTGATAACTCGTTTTTTTTAAAGGAACGTTTAAACTCCGTCCGCCAAAACCAAAGTACTTTACAATTTGGAATACCGAAATAGTACTCAAGAGAGCCGCAAGTTTAGAACCGCTGGAATCGTTAGATTTACAGAATCTTACCAACAAATTGGTAATTTTTTTAGCTATTGGAACAGCTCATCGCGTCCAAACTTTGTCGCTCATCGTCTTAAATAACATTCTTTTTTCTGCGTCGGGTGTTCAGATTTGAATCACCGATTCTATCAAGACTACCGCTGCAGGAACAGCTCAACCCGTTTTCTTTCTTCCCGATTTAATTAACAACCAGAAGTTTGTTTGCCTGGAGTTATTATGTTTTATGTTGAAAAACTAAAGATTTAAGAGGGAATGTCAAGGAACTATTCGTTACAGTTAAGCAACCACATCGTGCAGCCTTTTCCCAGACATTAAGTTAGATTAAAGCCTTTTTAATTCAATTGGGGATTGATAAGCGTTTCTCAGCGCACAGCACTAGACACGCTTCATCATCAATAGCTAAAGCCAAAGGCCTCGATATTAGTATAATTAAAACTACAGCTGGTTGGTCACGAGAATCTCAAGTTTTCGCACGACATTATAATCGACCAATAATGCCAGATATTGGTACTTTTACATCAACCGTATTAAGTTTGAACACTTAAGAGTTTTGTGTTTGCGATCAGTTGATCACTTTTTTCGTTGTATTCCTTTTGTATGTTTTGTTTATTTTTCGGTGGTCCGATAAAAATTAAAAATAACAATAATAGAGGAATATTATCTGTTTCATAAACAGATACTCTGAACATCTACATTTGTGATCTCGAAGAACGAGGCTTGAAATATAATTAAAAATCAAACGAACTTACCTGTAAGTGAAGTTCGATTGTAATTATATGAGAGCCTCGTTCGAGAGATCAAGGTCCCACCCAATTATTAACTCTACCCACTATTATTATTTTTTGTAATCAGCTCTGAATTTTATGAGGAAATACGCGTGATTCGGCAGGCTGGCGCACCCAAGGGCGGCGCTCAGTTCGTTTTTTGCTCTCTCAAAGTTGTGGCGACGTCTAGTAGCAGCTACGAACTACATTTGTGATCTTTCGAACGAGGCTCTCTTATAATTACAATCGAATTTCACTTACAGGTAAGTTCGTTTGAATTTTAATTATATGAATGGCCTCATTCGAAAAGATTACAGTTTGCAGTTCCCCTTTTGCCCGCCAAAAGTCACAGCGCTTCAGAGTATAATGTAAAATCCGTGGTGGGGGCCGTGCTCGCGTCTCGCGCGGCAGTGGCAGTCCGTCTCATTTTTTCAGAGTTATTAATTAAATTGCTTTGTTATATGAGTAAAATATGTGATCAAGAGTCGCGGTAGCGACTCGACGCCAAGTTAAAAAAGAAATTGATGTTGCCTTCACACTACGATTTGTCTGTCTGATCTTGACTGGACGGGCTGTTACTCCTGACGCGACGGTCGCTACTGCTACTCTATTTATTCCGAAGGCGGCCACTCACCGGCCTTTTCAAATTATAACTTGAATTATATTTGACCACACGTCGAGAACGAAAGATGTGTCAGGTTCATTATTTTTTTTTTTTTTTTCTTTTTCAAATGAGACCTGCGGCAAGGAAATCTGTTTCTTTAATGCTGATATCTGGCATCTTAGTAATTCTCGCCGAGCGATTTTATGTTCCTCCCGTACGGCCGCACTCACACAACTTTAAATGTCCCAACCTGTATTTGCCGACGTATTATCTCTGACCACATGTCGCGAACGAAAAGTGTATCATGATCAATATTTTCTATTTTTTTTTTTCTTTCGAATGAGACCTGTCACAAGAAATTCGGTTCATTTATCGCTGATATCTGGTCTTTTCAAAGTTTTTCGTGTTTAACGCACTCACACAATCTCGATTCACGTATTCACGTACATACATTATATAGAAGCGCCGCGCGCAGCTGCGAGTGGCGACTCGCAAGCAACTTGTGACGTCACGTAGTCGCCAGCTGTTCAGTCAGTCAGCGCGTGGTTCCGCGCGTGACACGACCCAATACGGACGTACTTTACTTGCCTCGTCCTGCTAAAGTGAATTTCGCGAATCTATCTTCCTTTGTGTTTTCTTTGCTTCTCTTTGCTTTCTACCATCGCTTACTAGTAGTTATAGTAGTAGCTCTTCCACCTTAGTGTGTGCTCGCCCACTCCCAGCAATGTCTGGGATAAGCCCTAAACCCGATCCTGGGGATCCTCCGGATCTCGCCAACTCTAACCCAACCGCATTTTCATCCACGCTGCAAGAGAATATCGCATTCAGCGTCTCGCTTGATAATCTGCAGTGTATCGAAGCCGCTCAAGCTCTACAAGCTCTTTCCCGCTCTGGATCCTCCGCCTCGCTTCAAAATCTCTCTACGGAAAAGCATAAGTATCCGAAGATAATCAGCTCGCTGGACGTCGGTAAGATATTTCATTTAAACCCGAATCTCAAGCCGGAATCTTCGACGGGCACCAACCCGAAGCAAGTCAAGCGAGGCCGCGACGAGGCCGAGCCTGAAGGACATGTAGATAAGCAAAGGCCCAAAACAATGACTTCGACGTTCAAGCAAGGGGGAAAGGGAGAAACGACAACAAGGCAGGCTTCGTCGGGTCTCCAGAATATTTCCTCTCTCCTCTCTTCTTCCCCTGCACTGAAAAAGATGCTCCAAAATCGATACTCTAAACACAACAACGGCCCGTACATTGTAATGGTTAAATCTGCCTGTCCTTCTTCCTCTCAGTACGACACTAATAAAAGGCAGCCTCTCAAACGAATTGAACCGATCATAGTGAGCATGCTCCTCAACCGTATCCTCGCCCCTAAAGACGTTATCAACATCACACCATCCGGCCTCATCGAACTTACCGTACACCTGAGGTCAGCGAGCGCTGCCAACCAGCTGATTGACCACCCAGCTCTGATCGAAAAAAGCCTACTCGCCTTCATCCCTGGCTACAGAGTGGCCCGTTTCGGTGTCATACGCGACATTCCTCTCGAGCTCTCTAACGAGGATATCCTTGCGGGTTTAGCTTCCTCGCTCGCCATTTCGAGTATTCGCCGCCTAAACAGGCGCGTAAGAACCAGCGACTCCAATTCTAGCGAACTCGTCCCCTCCCGGAGCATCATCATAACTTTCGACGGTCAAACTCTCCCGCAAAGTATACATCTCTACCGAGTCCCCCATCGAGTTGACCCGTGGATAGAACCAGTGAAGATTTGCTTCAATTGCTACAAGTATAACCATATCAGCGACGAATGTCGCGGTTTTTCTCGTTACAAGCGATGTGGGGAGCGCGCCCACGAACTCACGGACTGCCCGAGAGCCTCCTCCCTCCCAGTCGGTTTACACTGTAGTGGTTCCCCCTTCCAACCGATCCAGCCTGCCCCAAACTGTCTCGCCAAAGAGAAATTAAAAAAGTGGCTGCTTCAAGAAATATATCGATTGCTGAAGCTAAAGCGTTCGTTCCTGGGGGTCCGTCCCCCTCGCCACCCAAACTCGATGACGCGAACTTTCCGCCATTGCCAAACTCGCAATGCAGTTCGTCTTTCGCGCCTCCTGCAGTACAGAACGCCCAGCTTGCCCAATCGCAATCAGAATCGCTCGCCTCAAAAACCCTCTCCTCCTCCTCTTACTCGTTCTTGCGCGACCCGCCTCTTGCTGCCTCAACACCAACGCCAGGTATTACTGCGTCACAAAGGCAGTTTTCTTCTGCCCGCGACCACGGCCAACCTCGGTCAAATGGGAGTGCGATCGGCAACCGCTCCGGTTCTCCTTCATTCTTGGAGCGGAACAAAATCCTGGTGGCCCCTAATGGACACGCCGATCCCTCAGCGATTCCCCCCAATGGATTTGCTCTCAACTCAAACTCACCCCCCGACCCACCTTCCCCTCCCCCGCCTCCTTTTAACTTCGCAAACTTGTTCAGCGAAATATTATCTTTCGTACAATTGATTGCTGAGCGCCTCATGCCTCTCTTCTCGCTGTTAGGATGCTCCGGCCAATTCGAGGCGATTCTCTCCAAAATCAGCTCCGCCACTCAACACTCCTCTCTTCCCTCGCAACCACCCTCCAACCATGCCTCACAATCCCTCTAAAAAACTCAGAATATGCCAATGGAACTGCCGGAGTATTCGCCATCGTAGGGGGGAGATTATGAACATAGCACATGACTATGATATCTTTCTGTTTTGCGAGACATGGCTCCATCCCTTCATTAACTTCTCGTTACCAGGATTTAATGTGATCAGGGCTGATAGAGGCGGCAGAACGGGAGGGGGTCTAGCTATCGCTATTAGATCCCACCTCACATTCTCCATCGAAGAAGATATCTTCAAACTTCCGGACGTCATTGATACTTTGGCAATCTCTATATCCTCGCAACTCGGAGATCTCCTCATCATAGATCTGTATAAGAACCCTCATTCGACTGTCAATAAGGTAACTTGGTCGAGATTCTTCGATTCTATATCTGGATTTTCGAGAGTCCTGATGGCTGGGGATTTCAACTCCCACCATCCAGACTGGGGTAGTCTTCACACCTGCTCTAGTGGCAGAGCCCTTTCATTGGCGGTCTCGGAGCTTGACCTGGTCTTTCTCAACGACAAAACGACCACACGCGTCTATCGTCCGAACGAACGTCCCTCGTCTATCGACCTAACGCTAGTGACCTCCAACATAGCGAGAATAGCAACCTGGTCGGTTCTCGCTGACTCCCTGGGCAGCGATCACCTCCCTACGACCACGATTCTCGACATCCCATTGGACTCTCACTCTTTCTTTAACCACAGACCCTACCTCAAAAACGTTGACTGGGACCGTTTCATTTCCATCCTTGTCGAAGATTCGGCCAGACTCGAGGAGATACTAATGACCACCTCCAGCTCTACTGAAAAAATCGAGTTACTGGTACAATCCATCCAAAACGCTGTTGCTAACGCTTGTCCTTCACGTAACTCTACGAGGAAGCCAAGGTCATCGGCTCCGAGACCTGCCCCGTGGTGGTCGGATGTCTGCGACGCTGCCATTGCGTTAAGAAAGTCCGCGCTCTCCGCCTTCCGAACTCTCAGCAATTATGAAAATTATATCGCCTATAAATTAGCCTCCGCTCTTTCTAAGAAAGTACTAAATAGAGCTAAGAGGGAGGGATTCCACCGCTTCTGCTCCTCTCTTAACAGGGAATCCTCCATCTCGAGTGTTTGGAAGAAAATTAAATCGTTTAAAAATAAAGCCCTCTCAATTCCCTCTGAATCATGTTCGAGGGAGCAAAGCACCATTGACCTGATGCACAAAAACATTTCCTCACTGTGTCCTCCCTCTTGCTTTTACCCTAAACCCCCAACCATTTCCGCTAACCCAATCGGTTCTCCCTTTTTTGACCAACCTTTCACTTTAACTGACCTCAAGACGGCACTCTACCAATCTAAAAAGACGTCCTCCCCTGGCTTAGACCAAATCTCCTATCCTATCCTTTTGAAACTTCTCGAATGCACTCTTTGCTCCCTATTAAAAATCTTTAACTCGATTCTCGAAGATAAAACATTTCCCGATCAATCGCGAGACTTCCTTGTCTTCCTCATCCCTAAGCCACAGCCGGGTAAATTTCACCCTATCTCTTTGGCCTCATGCGTTCTAAAAGTACTCAAGAGAATGATCCTTGCGCGCCTCAACTGGTGGGTTGAGCATCGCCAAATATTGCCGAACACCTAATATGGATTCCGCAAATCACGTTCCTGCGCAGACAATCTGGCGGTACTCGCCTCAGAGGTTTGTACCGGCTTTGCCAAAAGGGGGTACACCGCGTGCGCTTTCCTGGACATTACCAGCGCTTTTGATAACGTCGATCCGAATATCTTGGGACAAGATCTTGCCAACCTCGGAATCCCAGAGGGCCTCTCCATGTTCATCTGGAATCTCCTATCCCAACGACGTCTTCATTTCGTCATCAATGGTCAACTCAACGAACCTTTCCTATCATTCAAAGGGGTTCCTCAAGGCACCGTCCTTAGTCGACTTCTATTTAATATCTACACTAGGGAAATTAACTTACACCTACACGAGGGATCCGAACTCGTGCAGTATGCTGATGATGTGGCGATTTTCTCGCGGCACTCGTCCCTCTTTGAGGCTCTCTTGTCACTCGAGGCGAGCCTCGAGAGAATCAACAAATACCTCCTCTCTCGTGGACTCTCGATTTCCCCGAGTAAATCGCAGTTGGTTATCTTCACTCGGAAGCGGTTTGACCCGTTCTCCGTTCACATCACGCTTGGTCCTGATTTGATCTGGTCATCCCCCTCAGCTAAATACTTGGGAGTCATTTTGGACTACAAACTACTTGGCAACGACCACCTGAGCTACATCATCCAGAAAGGACGTCGCTCTCTAGCTATCATTAAATCCCTCAGGGGCACCTGGTGGGGTGCTGACCCGCTCGTACTCATCACCATTTACCGCGCTCTAATCAGGAGTGTATTTGAATACGGCTACCACGTCCTCTTCTCCAATAACTTCACGTTACTTCATGCGCTTTCTAAGGTCCAGTACCAAGCCCTCCGTCTAGCTCTTGGTTTTCGCAATTCGACGCCCATTAATGTGATCTTGGCCGAAACCGGGGAAATTCCTCTGAGGATAAGATTCAAATATATAGCCAATCGCTATATAATCAGATCCTTTGCGTATTCTGCCTCTGATCCCATCCAAAAACTCGAACTCCTTCACCAAACTATTCTTACGAAAAATCCGCACGATATTAAATCTCTCTTCGTCTTGTATTGCTCCTTCATCTCCATGGCTCGACACAGGAACCGAATTCACTCTTTCCCCCGCAACTCTATTCACTTTTCTCTTCCCTTTAATCCCGCAGATTGTTCTTCTGCCCTTAACACCGATATTGGTCACATTCTGAAAGTAGCCTCGGATCCAAATGAAACATTCGAATCCATTCTCCGCTTACATTACTCCGACGCCACCGCATTTTATACAGATGGCTCTAAACAAGATACGTACAACTACGTGGGCTTCGCAATTTACAGCCCAGAGATTGAGTATTCCGAAAAATACAAAATTCCCTCCCAAGCTTCGATCTACTCAGCTGAAGCCCTCGCACTGCTCACCGCCCTGCAGGTAATCTCCGACCGCAATATAGTCACGTCGGTAATCTTTACTGACTCCCTCTCTGTCGTCCTCTCTCTCTCATCACCGAATCTCCACCGCACATCCTTTCCGGTCCTATTCGATATCAAAAGCCTGCTTCTGCGAATGAACGCGTCGGGACTCCGTTCATCCATCTGCTGGATACCCGCTCATCGAGGAATTGTTGGGAATGAAGTCGTTGACCAGCTGGCTAAATCAGCTATCTCCACTGGACATCTTCTTCGGGTCAAACTACTGCATACGGACTTCTATCCCTCCATCAAGGAGGAACGCGATAACTCTGCTCACAGATTCTTCCTCGCATGCAGCGAGCACAAGGGAATCCAGTACCATTCTCTTTTCTACACGCGTCCTAAAAAGCCATGGTTTTCCAAAGTTAATCTTCCGAGGGAATTCATCACCACGGTCGCTCGAATGAGGAGCAACGACTTCAACTTGAACGCCAGCCTACACAGGAAAAATTACATAGACTCCCCTAGATGTGAATGCCTTCAAGACGACGAAACCCTGGACCACGTATTTTGGAGATGTGACAGATTTAATGAACCTCGCTCTATACTTCTCAACGCACTTGCCCGCAACCGACTGAACCGTCCCTTTGCAATTTTCCCTCTGCTTGCTAGTGCTTCTCTTAAAACCATCCGCATTCTCTATAATTTTCTCAAGGCATGCAAGCTAAACATCTAAACGCTCTATAATCTAAAATTCCCGCCAGTATCTACCGCTTAATACTATTGGTGATGGCTGAATGGACCAATCGCGTCGCAGTGAGGGTCCGTAGCCATTAAACAGAAGAAGAAGAAGAAGAAGTCAGCGCGTGTTGCACAGCCGACAGCATCAAGAGTCGCGGTAGCGACTCGACGCGAAGTGTACATTTATAATTCGCGTATTTTTATACTTTAAATCAGTGCTTAATAATTTAAATTTAAATCAGTGCTTAATATTTTAAATCAGTGCTTAAATTAATTAATTTTTTTATAAATGAGTGTGTGATAAATGAGTGTTGACAACAATCGCAGTGCGTTCTCGACCCCAGTGCTTCATCGTTTATGGGATTATTTTTTATCATAAAGTGTGATCTTTTTCGTTTTCATCAGTGTCTGACTGCTGTCTACGTTTACAGTCGAGTATTGTTTCAGTCAGTGTCTGCCGTGACTAACCTCATTTCAGTAAGTATCTGTCGTGATTAACCTTGTTTTAATCAGTGTCTGCATACATTTTCGTTCGTTCATTAACAAAAGTTGTTCGGATTTGTAGTTGATTGAAATATTAACAAGCGACAAGAGCTGTTTGGCTTTGTAGCTGTCAGTAGAGTTTCGACAGATTCTACGCTGACAAGAGCGATTTGGCTTTGTAGATGTCGACATAGAAAAAAAGTATTAAAAATTAAAAACTATTAGAATTATTGAACTATCAAGGGGAGGGAGACAGATTAAAAAAAAGATTTTGGAAATTCAATATCATCCAAATCCTATTATATATGATATGCCCAACGCACTGTATTGTTGGTACTCGATGATATGAAAATGCCCAACGCACTGTATTGTTGGTACTCGATGAAAGGATTTTTTACTGTCGTCTGACTTGCATATGCTTTTCAATATTATCTTAAGCAAAGTTCTTAGGTTTTCCATTCTGCGCATGATTCAGATCAAACTACTATGCAGATTGGAATGGTTGACATCTCATTTTCTTCTTCATGAAAAGATACACCGGCTAAATGGAGCAAATGTTAATAACAGGTAATATTTTTTTATGAAAATGCCCAACGCACTGTATTGTTGGTACTCAATGAATTGAAAATGCCCAACGCACTGTATTGTTGGTACTCGATGAAAGGATTTTTTACTGTCGTCTGACTTGCATATGCTTTTCAATATTATCTTAAGCAAAGTTCTTAGGTTTTCCATTCTGCGCATGATTCAGATCAGAATTGGAAATAATGCATTATTTTTTTAATGCATTATCGTTTTTTTTACCCATTACTTTAAAAATGCATAATATAATTCAGAACCATTACCCATTACTTTATCAATGAATAATCGAACTCATATCCGTTACCCATCATTTTTTTATGAGTAATGTAACTCATATCCGTTACCCATTACTTTTTTAATGAGTAATGGAACTCATATCCGTTGCCCATTACTTTTTTAATGAGTAATGGAACTCACATCCATCACCGTTTTTTAAAGTAATGGGTAATGAACGTGGTAATGGATATATGATAGTCCCATTACTTTAGAAAAATTTGCTTAATAAATAAATATATAAATAAGTAAATCCGAAAATCGTTCAAAAAGTTATTAAATAAGTAGATGAATAGCAAAATCGTTCGAAAAATTGAAAAATAAATGAATAAATATAATATCATTAGAAGTCTGCGGTTAAAACAGGTCGCGATAGACGGGCGATTTCTCAGAGACGAACTATCCGGATACCTGAAAATCTTAGCAATAGTCCTTTGCGACATGTTGGATTTCTAACTTTTGACTAACTTTTAACTAACTTCTAACTTTTGACTAACTTTTAACTAACTTCTAACTTTTGACTAACTTTTAACTAACTTCTAGCTTTTGACTAACTTCTAACCTTTGACTAATTTCGAACATTTGACTAACTTCTAATCTTTGACTAATCTCGAACATTTGACTAACTTTTGCCTAACTTTTGACTAACTTCTGACTAACTTCTAACTAATTTCTAACTTTTGACTAACTTCTAACTTTTGACTAATTTCTAACATTTGACTAACGTTCAACTAACTTCTAACTTTTGACTAACTTCTAACTTTTGACTAATTTCTAACTTTTGACTAACTTCTAACTTTTGACTAATTTCTAACATTTGACTAACTTCTAACTTTTGACTAATTTCTAACATTTGACTAACTTTCAACTAACTTCTAACTTTTGACCTTTGACTAACTTTTGTCTAACTACTAACTTCTTACCTTTGACTAACTGTTGACTAACTTCTAACTTTTGATTAATTTCTAACATTTGACTAACTTTCAACTAACTTCTAACTTTAGACTAACTTCCAACTTTTGACTAAGTACTAACTTTTCAGTTACTTTTAACTTTTGACTAACTTCTGACTTTTAAAAGTTAAAAGTTAGTTAGTAGGTAGTCATCAGTTGGTGAAAAGTTAGTAGTCAGTCAAAAGCTAGAAGTTAGTTGAAAGCAGAGTTGTGAAATTTTTAATGTGAAAATAATGGATAATTTTTTATGAAAAAAATTGATAATGGAACTCGAATCCACTACTCATTACTTTATTAATGAGCAACGGAGCAGAGGTCCATCACCCATTACTTTATTAGTGAGTAATGGAGCAGAGGTCCATCACCCATTACTACTACTTCTACTACTACTACTTCCTCATAGAAGAAGCTTTTTCATGAAAATTTTTTTTTCGTGATTTTCATGTCAGTACACTCAGAATGGGCCAAAACGTCGAGAAAAGTGATTTAGAAAAAAATGTCTGTATAGATTGTGTGTGTGTGTGTATGTTACACGATCGAAAAATGTAAACCTTTATAACTCGGGAATGCATTGAGATATCAAGCTGAAATTTGGACAATAGACAGAGGGATCAAGCCTCATCGTTCATACAGATTTTTGTTAAAGTCCACTTCATCGTTAAATTATTACGCGTTTTTTAATTTTTTGAAAAATGTCTGTTTACGCGATAACTCTTTCAATTTTCGAGATTTTGATCTTAAAATTGATATGAATGTGAGCTTTCATACGCCGGTGATCGCTATTGAATTTGGTTAAGATCGGTTGAACCATTAAAATTTTATGATGTTTTGAATTTTTCAAAAAATTGACATCGCTCTATTGTAACTTTTGCAAAACTTCAGATAGCGAGCTCAAATTTTGTATATAAATGAAAAAATATTCAGCCATTATATATGTATAATTTAGTGACGGACGGTACGAAATTTTTGATTTTATGGAATGTTGAATTATTTTAAAAAATATAAATTATCACATTCACTTTCGGAAACGCTCTAATAATCACGAAATAACGTAATAACGAAATAGCAAAAGCGTATCCACAACATGTATATTTATCTAATTAAAACAAGGATGCAAAGTAAAACGTTGCACATTGCTTCCTCATTATTTTTCGCGTTTTACAAAGCTTCCTCTATGAGGAAGCTAAAAATAGAATAACATACTTCCTCATAGAGGTAGCTTTGTAAGAAGCGAAAAATAATGAGGAAGCAATGTGCAAAGTTCTACTTTGCATCCTTGTTTTATCTGAAATACATGAAAACATTATGCAACGTCGTTTCTACCCTTTTAACCTCTTAAGGTAGTCCTTGCGCATTAACCTTTCTGAACTTTAACACTTAACATTTTTTTATATAATAGTTAAATCCCTTCGAAATGCGATTGCAAAGTTTCAAACTGGATTATCGACTAAATTACCGAGAAAATAGATATTCAAAAAAGAATTCTTATGCACGGGCTCTTATGGAAAACTAACCGATTTCGTACCTCGGAACGAAAATTAACATGTATAAACTGAACTTTTATACAATATCAAATGTGCTATGGATTCCTTAGAGTGTCACGATTCCGTATAAAATATAAAAAAGGGACATTATCGAAGTATTCGGGTGTAATTCCAACGTCAAACACTTCATCGCCACTCAGAAGTTACGGATAACCGGATGTAGTGGACGATGATAGAAATCAACATAACCTCCAGTGTAAACCGGCGCCGTTTCAACCTTGGTTTCACCGATCCGATTTTTCGTGGCGGTTGTAGTCGTGGCGCAAAAATTAGATTTTCTATCTACATTTTTTCGGTTATGTGTCACAAATTTACCTTTAAAATGACCAAATTTAGCTCTGACCGCGTGATGATACAATACCACTACGCGTTCAAGCGAGACTCTGATGAGATATTTTAGTTAATACAATTTATGTTTTTTAAGTTTACGAAGCATCTACAAATACGTTTTTATTTTCACTGTGATTAATTGAATGTGTAGATATATAAAATGTTAGCATTTACAGAATTTTCGGAACAGTGCGTCAATTGACTAGTATGGTTTGCAAGGACTACCTTAACTTAAATATAATGATACTATATTTATTCATTTATTTATCAATTTTTCAAACGATTTTGCAATTTATCTACTTATTTATTAACTTTTTGAACGATTTTTCGATTTATTTAATTATATATTTATTTATTAAGCAAATTTTTCTAAAGTAATGGAACTGTTATATCCATTACCACATCCATTACCCAATACTTTGAAAATCGGTGATGCATCTAAGTGTCATTATCCATTTTTTAAAAATGGGTAACGGATATGAGTTCCATTACTCATTAATAGGGTAATGGGTAATGGTTCCGAATTCCATTATGCATTTTTAAAGTAATGGGTAAAAAAACGAGAATGCATTAAAAAAATAATGCATTTTCCCAACTCTGGTTGAAAGTTAGTCAAAAGTTAGAAGTTAGTTGAAAATTAGTCTAATGTTAGAAATTAGTCAAAGGTTAGTCAAAAGTTAGAAGTTACTTGAAAATTAGTCAAATGTTAGAAATTGGTCAAAAGTTAGTCAAAAGTTAGAAGTTAGTCAAAAGTTAATCAAAGTTAGTCAAAGTTAGTCAAAAGTTAGTCAACAGTTAGTCAAAAGTTAGAAGTTAGTCAAAAATTAGAAGTTAGTTAAAAGTTAGTCAAAAGTTAGAAAAGAAACAGGTCGCATAGGACTATTGCTAAGATTTTCAGGTATCCGAATAGTTCGTCTCTGAGAGATCGCCCGTCTGTCTATTGCAACCTGTTTTAACCGCAGACTTCTAATGATATTATATTTATTCATTTATTTTTTAATTTTTCGAACGATTTTGCTATTTATCTACTTATTTATTAACTTTTTGAACGATTTTCCGATTTATTTATTTATATATTTATTTATTAAGCAAATTTTTCTAAAGTAATGGGACTATCATATATCCATTACCACGTTCATTACACATTACTTTAAAAATCGGTGATGGATGTGAGTTCCATTACTCATTAAAAAAGTAATGGGTGATAAATGTGAGTTTCATTACTTATTAAAAAAGTAATGGGTGATGGATGTGAGTTCCATTACTCATTAAAAAAGTAATGGGTGATAAATGTGAGTTCCATTACTCATTAAAAAAGTAATGGGTGATGGATCCCTGCTCCATTACTCATTAATAAAGTAATGGGGGATGAATCTCTGCTCCGTTACTCATTAATAAAGTAATGGGTAGTGGATGTGAGTTCCATTACTTATTAAAATGTAATGGGTAATGGATGTGTGTTCCATTACTCATTAATAAAGTAATGGGTAATGGATGTGTGTTCCATTACTCATTAATAAAGTAATGGGAAGTGGATCCGAATTCCATAATCCATTTTTTTCGTAAAAAATAATGCATTATTTTCACATTAAAAATTTCACAACTCTAATTCAGATCAAACTACTAGGCAGATTGGAATGGTTGACATCTCATTTTATTCTTCATGAAAAGATACACCGGCTAAATGGAGCAAATATTAATAAAAGGTAATATTTTTTCAGTGACACAATTATTAATAAATAAATGTTATGCTATTTTCTAAATCAGTGATTAACTTTGCTTCCAGAATGAAAAAAAAAAATAGTTTGCTCCATTTAGCCGGTGTATCTTTTCATGAACAAGAAAATGAGACGTCAACCATTCCTATCTGCCTAGTAGTTTCATCTGCATCATGCGCAGAATGGAAAACCTAAGAACTTTGCTTAAGATAATATTGAAAAGCATATGCAAGTCAGACGACAGTAAAAACTCCTTTCATCGAGCACTAACAATATAGTGCATTGGGCATTTTTATATGCAATAGGATTTGGATGATATTGAATTTCCAAAATCAATTTTTTTTACCTGACTCCCTCCACTTAAACTATAAACCATTGTTAAATTGGCAGACTATTGGGAGAAACTATTGAACTACACTATTGAGATAAAAGTACACTATTAGAAGGAACTATTGCGTCTAGAACTATACAATAGTTTACAGTAGAGTTCCATTACTTATTAAAATGTAATGGGTAATGGATGTGTGTTCCATTACTCATTAATAAAGTAATGGGAAGTGGATCCGAATTCCATAATCCATTTTTTTCGTAAAAAATAATGCATTATTTTCACATTAAAAATTTCACAACTCTAATTCAGATCAAACTACTAGGCAGATTGGAATGGTTGACATCTCATTTTATTCTTCATGAAAAGATACACCGGCTAAATGGAGCAAATGTTAATAAAAGGTAATATTTTTTCAGTGACACAATTATTAATAAATAAATGTTATGCTATTTTCTAAATCAGTGATTAACTATGCTTCCAGAATGAAAAAAAAAATAGTTTGCTCCATTTAGCCGGTGTATCTTTTCATGAACAAGAAAATGAGACGTCAACCATTCCTATCTGCCTAGTAGTTTCATCTGCATCATGCGCAGAATGGAAAACCTAAGAACTTTGCTTAAGATAATATTGAAAAGCAAGTCAGACGACAGTAAAAACTCCTTTCATCGAGCACTAACAATATAGTGCATTGGGCATTTTTATATGCAATAGGATTTGGATGATATTGAATTTCCAAAATCAATTTTTTTTACCTGACTCCCTCCCCTTAAACTATAAACCATTGTTAAATTGGCAGACTATTGGGAGAAACTATTGAACTACACTATTGAGATAAAAGTACACTATTAGAAGGAACTATTGCGTCTAGAACTATACAATAGTTCACAATTGAAGAACTACTGAATAATTCTACTGAATACGTGCAAAAAATTAGCTGAATGACTAGATTTTCGAGGAATGAAGTATAAGAAATTTCGATGAGTCAGATGTTTATGTTTTTTCTAGATGGATGGACGTGATTGTCAACGATTTAGACGGTGGTTTGATAATGGTACCAGATGGACTGGCACTTTCTTTACTGTCGGAACCACTTTTCTCTCTGACCCAGGGTGCCCTTTCGGTTGTACTACAACTGGAGCTCGCTTGTGCCAACTACGCATTTCTTCCACTTGCAATGAGAGCATTGCATCCGTCGATGTTGGATGATGGTATCATCCTAAGTCTGATATCAAAAGTCGCGGCAGCGACTGGACGCCAAGTGAAAAAAGAAATTAATGTTGCCGTCACACGACGATTTCTCTGTCTGTATATATATAATGGAACGCCTCACCTTCGACGAGATTTCGAGAAGAGTTGTCACCAACTGCATTACACTACACTATGCCTTAAATATCGAAGGGAGTGCATCTATCAACCTACCATCCAGTATCCCTACCATCCTGTGAACATCAATTTCCTTTATTTTCCCTGTCTGGTGATGAATCATTATTCTTATTCGAGTATCGAACAGAATTACATTTCTTTATCGAATGTCGAACTGAATAATAGCTGAAGACGCTTCCCAAAACATAAAACAAATATCTTCATTCGAACCCGTGCATCATCTCTATTGTTGTTTTTTTATAGTCTATAGAAATTTTGGTTTCATTGAATGTTTTGAGTTTGCAAAGTTAGACGAGAATTCTTGTAGAATTCTTATTGCTGCCTCTGTTCTTTGTACACATGCAGGATACATTTAGTAGTGTCTACTTACCGTCATTTACTGTTCATTGTACATGAACTTTTTAATCAATACACAGATATAAATAAAACATGAGTTCTCATTATTTTTTTAAATTACGTTTTGACTTTCAAAAAGAGAGCAAATAACACCAAAAATGTTTTCCCAAAACAAAAATGGTACGCCAAGTTAAAAAAATTGCTTTCAAAAAAATTGCTTACAAACAGAATGCCTTGCAAAAATATTAAACCAAATCCAATATATTAGCCAAGTTAAACTGGCTACAAAAAAAACTTGGCGTGCCAGGGACTAGCTCCCGTACATAGTCCATTAGCCAACGTAAACTCGCTACAAAAAAAACTTGGCGTCCCAGCGACTAGCTCCCGTACATAGTCCATTGAAGTAAAGACGGGAGGACAACGGACCTCTAAAAATGACCCTCTAAAAATGGATTCGCCCCTCGGCCAGGGCGGGTGGGGGGGGTCATTCGTTATTTTGACTCTCGTTCTATTCAAAACAATCAAAATAGCGAAGGGCTAAAATAGCGAATTTCATAATGATGGCCATTCTACATTCCGATGTTCATTATTCTAAAATTCGCTATTCATGATTTTAAGGGTACCACGTGGGCTGGGCCGAGGGGCGAAGCCCCGAGGCGTGCGGGGGGGGGGGGGGGTGATCTTTCGCTATTTTGACTTTCATTCTATTCACAGCAATGAAAATAGCGAATTTCATAATGATGATCATTCTAGATTCAGATGTTTATTATTCTGAAATTCGCTATTTGTGTTTTTAAGGGTACCGCCTGGGCAGGGGGGGATCATTCGCTGTTTTGACCCTCATTCTATTCAAAGCAATCAAAATAGCGAATTTCATAATGAAAGCCATTCTAGATTCAGATGTTCACCCTGGCAAACTGTGTCACCGTAGTGTTAACCGAAAATAACTGAAGTTAACCGACATTTTAACCGAGGAAAGATAAGTCTCGATTAGCCCACTGTTTCAGCAGCTTTAACCGACAATTTAACCGATTAAAAACGTTTCGTTCGGTTTAATTGTCAGTTAAAATCGGTTAAGTTCACCAAGCAAAATTGAGTTTTATTAATTCGTTAAGAATGTCGGTTACAATCGGTTAATTCACCAGTAAAAATCGCTTAAAAAATAACAATTTCGGTTAAAAGGTCAGTTAAACTGGGTGAAAACGGGGGTTAATCGAGACTGGTTAAAACACCGGTTAAAAAGTCGGTGACACTGTTTGCCAGGGCATTATTCTGAAGTTCAGAAATTCGCTACTTTAGCCATTCGCTATTTTGACCCTCACCGCACCGACAGTTCGAAGAATAATAATCTTTCAAAGATTTATATATATATTAAGATATTATTAGATTAAATGAGGTGAAAAGAAAGTAGGGATACTAACTGATAAATTAGATAAAAGTAATGAGTAAGGTACGATATGCAACTTGAGCTCACGCTGCAGGTTCGGTAATACGAAACACGAAATATCAGTAGGAATTCTTTTCTCCCGCACTTACTTCAATGGACTATGTACGGGAGCTAGTCGCTGGGACGCCAAGTTTTTTTTTGTAGCGAGTTTATGTTGGCTAATGGACTATATACGGGAGCTAGTCCCTGGCACGCCAAGTTTTTTTTGTACCGAGTTTAATTTGGCTAATATATTGGATTTGGTTTAATATTTTTGCAAGGCATTCTGTTTGTAAGCAATTTTTTTTAAAGCAATTTTTTTAACTTGGCGTACCATTTTTGTTTTGGGAAAACATTTTTGGTGTTATACATATTTGTGGGAGGGAGGGTTTGTAATCTCTTCGAACGAGGCCCTTCATATAATTGCGATCGAACTTCAGTTTGCAAGTTCGTTTAATCGTTCAATTATATTTCGTGCCTCGTTCTCGAGATTACAGTTTGTAGTTTTTCAGAGTGAGCAATTTAATTCTTCACTTTATGAATTTTATTTGATACACTTATTCTTTGTATTTCGTACTTAAGTATTAACGTTTTATATTTTTCGTACGGTTGAAATCAGACAGTCTAAAAATAAAAAATCTTCCCCGTTACAATTTAATTTACGAGTCAAAAGTCGCCTATGCAAAGTTTTGATCTGATGTAATCGGTCGATTATAAAATCTCGTTCCGATCTTTTCGACCAGCTTGCTGAATTTCTTATTGTATCTAAGTTGATACCTTTATTTAGTGCAGCCGACGTCGACGCGTGTTCCGTAGAATGCGAGGAAAATACTGAGCTGTCTATACCGCTTTTAGCTAATACTTCTTTGATACATCTGTTTATTGACAGTGTTTTTTCTATGTATTTTACTATAGTCTCTACTACGCATATTCTGCTACCTTGTTCATATTTTGGTAAAAAGAAAGGAGGCTATAGCCTATTTGGTCCAGAGGTCTTTATCCGATCAGGTACTCTGATTTCTATACTAGTGTTCTTAAGAATTACATTAGGTATTTTTATGTTCGCAAGTGTTTGTGGTCTGTGTCCTGTACATAATGCTAGTAATATCACAGTCTTTTGTTTTAATCGTTGTAGATTTAAATCTTCCAACGGATAGAATATTTTTAGGTAATCGAGTACAGTGTTCACGTCCCATGTTCATGAGTAATACTTAGGCCTTGCAGGTCTCAATTTTTAGATACCTTTAAAAAACCCATTGATCATTTTTCCCTCTCCTATATGATTTAAGGACAAAAATGATATTGCCGGTCTATAAGTGTTTAATGATGGATAGGAATAACCCTCTATTATAGTTATTTGTTAAGAATTTTAAAGGATTATTTCATGTTGGCTCGTAAGGTTCAAATTTATTTTCTGCACACAATTCCCACCAATTTTTTAAAACCTTACTATCCTGTTTTATACTGGAGTCCGTCAATGAAGCTAACAAGATATTTGTTGATTCTGCGGGTATCATTTTCCTTATAAAGACGTTGATGAGACTCTGCCTGCCATCAAACACAATGTTTCCGCTTGTGAATGTACTTTTGATTTTCACAAAGATAACAGTAATTTATTAGTTGATCCCAATTTTATCGGATCTTCCACTAACAATTCTTTGAATAGTGGATACCAGAGCTGGTTTGACCAGTCCGGCACAACTATCATACCCGATGCCCTTTCCTTTTTTTTTTATTTTTTTACTACACATTTTAGGACTAGATTGAAGGGCGGACAAACATAAAATTTTATTTTGTCCCATCTAATAGTGAAAGCATCTACTTCGAATGTCGTAATGTCTGGCAACCAAGATACGAATTTTCCGCATTTATTATTATTATTATTTTTTAAATCTAATTGCAAATAAGTCCATTTCTGGACTGCCAAATTTAGTCACCATTTTTGTAAATGCGGTGTCGCATAGCTCCCATTCCGTATCTATATCCTTTATTCGTGAAAGGGTATCTGCTTTATGGTTATCCCTTGATGAGATGTACGATGCAAACAAGAAATTATGCCTTACTTCGGCCCATTTCTAAATTTCACTAGCAAACATATTGTATTCTTGATATTTAGTACCACCCATTTTGTTTACATATGATATTGCCGTCATGGTATCTACCCTAAGCAAGATCTGACAGTTATTTAGATTTTTCCCTGGTTTTTCTAGTGCAAACTTTACTGCTAATAACTCTATAGTTTATGAAATAAACATTTTGCGTTTCATCGCAGAATCCAAAGACGCCGTCTATATTGTTTGTGACACCCCAATCAGTCATATGCATTCGAAAAAATATCCATTTGGGAATCGCCAGATTAAATCGGGTTTCTGGACGTATTTAGAGCTGTCTTTCACCATAATAAATCATGTCTGATACATTTAGAGGTTTCCATGATCGCGTCATAATCTTGTTTATCGTCCAAAGCAAGTTATTTCTCATTTTTGAATATCTTTGTGTGTAATGTACCATATTCGAATGCTGGGCATGCTGCTATTAGAGAGCCGATACATTTTCGGTTACATTAACTATGTATTTTTTAGAATTGATTATAAATCGTAAGAATCAAGAGTCGCGGCAGCGACTCGACGCCAAGTTAAAAAAGAAATTAATGTTGCCTTCACATATTTACTGTGAAGGTACCAAATTACTTTTTCGCCAGTTTATAAGGAAACCTAGATCTGTCAGTATGTTAAGTATTGCGTTTATTTTTGTTATACAAAATTGGTGATCTTTGGAAATTACCAGAATATTATCCAGATAAATAACTAGAAAATGCCCACTTGATGAAGTAGTTGACTAGTGGTTTTAATATTTTCGTAAATATATAAGGAGCAGACGATAAACCGTTCGGTAAACAAGTAAACAGGTATGTTTTCCTCTCGAATTCAAAACGTAAATGTTGTAGATCTATGTTGCACATATAGTGCACCTGGAAGTACGAAGTTTGCCACGGTTTTCATCCTCTTAATTTTAAAATGGTCAACGTCCATCACTTCGTTTAAGTTTTCAAATTCAGAATAAATCGGTTAGTTCCATCTGATTTGGGCCTTAGAAAATAGCTAGACAGACATTGCTTTTTACTTTCATTACAACGTTCATTACACCTTTGTGCTTTAACAGTTCTATTGATTTTCTATATTCTTCCTTTTCCCAACTTTTCTGATAATATCTAAGTCTGCCCGCAGTTTTACCTACGTTTATTTGAAGTTCTGTTTCGGTCGAATTCTGAACTGGTTGTTCACACGAGACTTGTATGGTTGCTGATTTTTCTTGAAAACAACTTTTGATCTCGGCGGCCCATGGTAGTTTCGATTGCGTGCTTGCGCGTTGGCCGATTTTCTGGCTTGGAGACCGTTGTATGTGTTATTTCAGACATAAGAGAGCCTACAATGGTCAATGCTGAGCTAGCTATCTTTTGTCTCTCCATCATGTGCTCATCTCTTTTTAGTGTTCTTTTTTTTTTTATTTTTTTTTATTTTGACAGTTCAGGTGTTAGTGCTGGCACTACGAACCTTTCCATGCATGGGTATCTCTTTAAAAGTTGATCTTTCTCGTCTTTTGGCAGATCGTTCGTATGCTAATGCAACCATCGTTTTGAGATAGCAATGAGTAGAATTACGTTTTCTGAATCGATGTTTGTTGAGTCATCACCGAGAGCCTGCACTATTTCTTCTTCGAGTGGTTTTTCTGGGGCTAGCCCGTTGTCGTTTTCTTTTTCATCATCGCTGCTATTACTACTGCTACTATCGCCGTTTGCAGCAACTGATCTTTATGATTATATTGGCATCAATATGTCCTGTTGATAAAGAACAGGGAGTAACCTTTTTAGACTTTTGTTGAGCAAGTCAAGTCTAAATCGTGAAATGTCTGAGCGTGTAAAAACCAATTTTTCCTTAAAATGGGACGATTAAGACTTTTGTTGAGCAAGTCAAATCTAACCGTGACATGTCTGAACATGTAAAAAACATTTTTTTCCTCAAAGAGAATAACCTTTTTAGACTTTTGTTGAGCGAGTCAAGTCTAATCGTGACATGTCTGAGTATGTAAAAACCCAATTTTTTCTTCAAAAGGAATAACCTTTTTAGACTTTTGTTGAGCAAGTCAAGTCTATTCGTGACATGTCTGAAAATGCAAAACAATGTTTTCCCGTCCCCGAGGCGTGTAGCACTCGGGGTCGAGAGCAAAGAAAACGACACAAAGTCATCCGCGGTATGCGTGTTATGCACGTTTCCCGGAATTGTCTGCCGATGTATCCAACCGCTCGTCGTGTTGGTGTATCGGTGGCTCTCATTATCATAAAGAAATTTTTACTACCTTACCTTCGTTTTCTTTTTCTCGACTTTAAGCGTTGTTTCTCGTAGAGCGGAGCGAAAAGGAATGAGACGGACTGCCACAGCCGCGCGAGACGCGAGCACGGCCCCCACCATGGATTTTACATTATACTCTGAAGCGCTGTGACTTTTGGCGGGCAAAAGGGCAAACTGTAATCTCGAGAACGAGGCACGAAATATAATTGATGACTGTACGGCATTTTCTACGTTTCAGTAATAACCTAAGAGTTTCAAACTGACAGTGTTTATTTTTATTACGGAAAATGTTACTTTTATTATTTTTGTTAAATCGATTCGAAAATAAAATATTATTAAAATCGGAAAGAGTTTACTTTTCGATATAGATTATAGTGAAAATACTGTAAAAAGATAATGGAGAATAGATAATGGAAAAAATAATAGCGCATTATTTTCTCCATAATTTTGGTTTTACTAGAACATGGTTATCAATTTTTTATTTGGAAATCTACATCTTTAATATTTTTCATGTATATTTACACATTTACATAGCACGGCATGATATTCTTAAAACAACAAAGAAATATTAAATTATTTATAAAACAAAATTGGAAAACAAAGCTGCAAGGTATTATTTAGGTATAAATTTTGGCTTCCTCATATACGAAGCTTTGTAAAAAATGAAAATGAATGAGGAAACAATGTGTAAAATTCTACTTTGCAACTTTTTTCGGTGCCTAAATAGTTCTTGAAAAATTTTAAATCATGTAAAATCCAAACCGTTTTACCGATCACGACCAAATTTGGTAGGTAGCAAAGCTGAATATTATTTTACCTCTGTGGAAAATTTCAGTTGATTTGATGAGATTTGGCGTAAGTCAGACCAAAAGGAATATTTTTTTAAAAATTCAAAATCCCACAAAAACCGAACATTTTTACAGATTTATTCCAAATTCAATACCCATCCACCTTTAACATAGCTTTATTCATAAAAAATGATTTAGCTCAATAGCTAAAAATTTATGAATGCTAGAAAGCGTAGACATTTTTCGAAAATTGCAAAGTCAAATAAAATTTGAACATATTTTTAAATTTTTTTGAAAATTACCACAAAAAAGGCGTCGACCTGCTTCTTCACATCTTTGCTAAATTACAGCCCGATTGTTAAAGCAGTCTTGAGATATGTAAGTTTGAATTTTTAGTGACGTCCACACACACGCACATCCATGCATCTTTTCTAAATAATTTTTCTCGACGTTTTAGACCATTTTGGGTGTACTGACATAAAAAAAAACTCGAAACAAAATCTTCGCACAAAAACAAAACTTCCTCTACAAGAAAGCAAAAATGCGAAAGTCACGTTACAATTTAAATCGTCTAATTGGAGAAAAGGTCTTGCGAGGGCAGTCGGGCCTCCCGATGGGTCATGTGTCAGGGACTTGGTGCACGATTGCGTGAATAACAATAATAACAACAATACTACGTAGAAAAAGGAGAGAAAAAAAAACAATGAGAGTCAAAGCGTTGCATGTGGGTTCGAAGTCTCGTTCGTGATCTTGATGAATCGTCGATAAGGAGAAACACGCAATCATATCTAACGACACGAGCAACGCATGAACATTTATCTATTTGTGCTTAAGTGTTTAAATGTTTCTGTGTTTGCTCCCTGGGAGGAAAGGGAGATTGTAAGCGATGAGAGTTACCGGTTATGCAACGAGAACTCCAGAACTCGAGAACGCGAGAGAGAGAGAGAGAGAGAGAGAGAGAGAGAGAGAGAGAGAGAGATTGATTGATTGATTGATTGTTTATTATGCCCTAGCAAGCTTTGGGGAAAATGAATTTTTACATATTGTAGTTACATAAAATATACATCAAACGTAAACGAAGTAGCATAAACAGATAAAATTTGCGATGAATTAATAAGAACGTAGTTACATAATAATAATAATCAATGAAATAAGTATTGAAGCAAATTAACAGATGTAGTATCACCAGTTGCTCTTAACATTATATAATCTTCTGGTCATCACATAATTAATACTTAATTGGTTACTTATAATAAGAATACCTTAGAAATTAGTTGAGCATTTTCGGCGAATGACTTCAGCGTAATAGCTAAACCGTATTTATGGCATTGACTCTCCGCTTCAGCATATTAACATGTTGAGTTTACGATGGAACTGCTTAAACATCATTGGTGAAAAGATGGTGATATAACTTAGATTTAAATACAGAAAGGGATGACGCTGATGTGATATGAGCAGGGAGTGAGTGCCAAAAATACATTGCGGAAAGCGTGAATGAGCGACGGTAACTTTCGGTTCTGTGTAGCGGAATAAGAAAGGTGGCGATATTAGCTGCACTCCGCTCAGAGCGACGTAAGGTTTCTGGGGTTCGCGGGAAAAGCTCTGCGATGTAAGCCGGGGTCTCGAGGTACAAAATCTTATAGGTTGCAATACCTAGGAAGTAGCGTCTACGACTCGCTACCGTGAGCCAACCAAGGCGACGCCGGTACGGAGTAACATGCTCATCTCTCCGCAGATCAAAAACAAACCGAATGCACGCATTGATGACTCGTTGGAGTTTATTGTTGAGTTCGTTTGTCAGATCGTGATAGACGAGGCAACAATAGTCAAGATGAGGGAATATGAGTGTAGTAACCAGCTTGCATCTGATATCAATGGACAGCGAATTTCGGTGATATTTGAGCTTGTGGAGAGTCCCATAAACCTTCTGCGAGATTAATGATATGTGCCTATTCCATGACAGGTTGTTCATCATATGGACACCCAGATTTCGCGCTTCATCTGCGAACCCTACAGCCGCATCTTCGACCAGAATCGGTGGTAAATCGACCAGAGCGATTAAAGAAATATAGGCACTACTTCCTAGTACCATGATCTTTGACTTCTTTAGGTTCAGTGTTAAGCTATTCTGAGAGGCATAGTCGAATATTGCCTGAACATCGCGTGAAATACTAACTAGCGCCGCAGTGAGCTGGGAAGGAAGACAGCTCAAATATATTTGCGTATCATCCGCGAATACCATGTGATTGGTATACTTCAGCACTTTACCAATATCGTTGATGAATAATGAAAATAACAAGGGGCCGAGAACAGAGCCTTGGGGCACACCAGACGTAGTCATGAGCCAAGCAGAACATGTATTGTCGTCGCTCATTACAGATTGAGATCGTCCAGTAAGGTACGAGACTAACCACGCAAGTGCCGAATCAGAAAAACCAATCTGTTTGAGTTTTGCAAGTAAGCGCAGATGAGAAACGGTGTCGAACGCCTTGCTGAAATCAAACAGAACTAGTATCGTGACAAGACGTCGATCTATAGCTAACCGAATATCGTCAGTGATTCGTAGCATTGCGGTTTGTGTACTGAAGTTCTTACGATACCCAGATTGACGTGGATCAAGGATATTATTAGCGCTTAGGAACTTGTTTACTTGCCGATTTATAATTCTCTCGAATATTTTCGACATCTCAGACAAATTTGCTATCGGACGCGTGTCAGAGGGAGAGCCAGGAGACCTGATTTTGGAGAGAGGGCGAATGAATGCTCGTTTCCAGATGCTCGGAAAATACGAATACCTAATGGAATGGTTTATTACCGCTGTTAGAGGTCGAACAATGATAGGAAGCGACTGCTGTAGGCAAAAAAGAGGTATTCCGTCAGGGCCCGCAGCGAGAGGGGTTGACGTTGATTTCTTTATTTCTTCCAACAGTGTTTGCTCGTTAATAAGAGAAAGATCGAACGAAGTTCGTGAGCGAGTAATATTTTCCACGAAAGCTCTAAATTCACTGACCGTGGGAGACGGGCCAGTGTTGGATATCCTCACGTAAACTCATTTAGTTCATCCGCGGAGAAAAAATGCAATGGAGAGGGTAGCGTGATGTTTACGAGACCAAGGTTCGTCAGCTCTTTCCAGAGTTTGTTCGGATCATTTATCATATTTAATCTAATCGAGTGATAGTCCGTTTTAGCCTTTCTAATATCAAGTGTTAGTTCGTCGCGGTATTGACGGAAAGCAGCGAGACCCAAGGGACAGTTCGCACGTTTCGCCTTTTTATACATTGAGTTTCGGTGCTTGATTCGAGTTTCAAGCGTGACTGTTAGCCATGGAGCCGAAGGTCTCGTAACACTGAAGGTGCGTAAGGGTGCATGTGTTTCGAAGGCACTAAGTAACGCTCTGCACAGACAATCAGTAAGGTCATCAACTCCTCGAGTGTCGGCGCAATTTCGAGACAAGGAGTCGACGTTCTGCTGTGTGATTTGTGAATTTAGTGTCGCAATAAACGCATTATTGTCGAAAGATTTTAGAGAGCGTCGCGTAATCATGCGTCTGTCTAATGAAGGACTAGCGATCGAGAGAGAAATAGTAAGTAGATCGTGTCCTGCTATAAAAGGAGCATCAGATTTATCGAAACTAAGTACTTTATCCTCGCAGTCAACAATAATTACATCGAGCCACGTGTCAGAGGATGCGGTATGATGAGTAGCACCTGTGTTGACAAGATGTAACGAGTGAGCTGTGATAAAATTTTTGAGATACTGTCCCTCAAAACTATTTGACAGCAGGTCACAGTTCAAGTCGCCAGCGATTACGCAATTTTTGTACGCGTGTAAGTGCCTGTTTAGTTCGGTTATGTAGTCGTTCAATAATAGCCCTTTTGGTCTCCGGTAAATTGAAGAGAAAAGCAGGTTTTCATTGTTACTGGGTACGCGAATATTAAGAATTATGTACTCTGGGGAGTTGGAGAACAGGGGTGGAGAAGCGGCGAGTAGTGTGACTTTTAGAGAATTATGTATGAAACACGCTACTCCTCCTCCTATTTTTCCCTCCCTATCATTCCTGACAATAAAATAGTCGTCAAGGTGGATTAGCTCATCTCCGATACCTGAGTGCAGCCACGTTTCGCAAATAGATATAATGTGAAAAGATTTCGCCTTGAAAAACGCCTGGACGATATCAATGTGACTTAAGAGTGAATTCGCATTGAATTGAGCAATTTTCAAAGGCTGTTTCAAGTTTCTTGAGTTTATGAATCCCGATTGTAGTCAATTTATTTTTAGAAGATCAATGGCCGAGGAGATTTTGATTATAGGTTGACCATCCGCTTTGCGTACTTCTACTACACCCGATTTGACCCAGACATACTTAAATGAGGCTGCGGATGCCTTCTCTTTAGTGTTACGAAGAAGCGCGTATGTCTCAGGTGCAGAAACTCATTTACGTATATATTGCCTCGAATGTCGCACCCGAAGACTTCGCGCAACGTGAGTTCTTTCTTTTGGCGTTTTTTCTCGAGGATAGCATCGCGAATAGGGATAGAAATTAACGTTACAATTAACGTTCTGTTGTTGTTCTGAGTTTCAACCACAGTCGACGTTGTAGCTCCGCTAAGCGGGGTTTGTTTTTTACGTTGTTCACGTACGGCGATAACATACTCGACGTAATCCGATAGTCCGAGTGCTACGAGAACGCGATTACAAATGGTCCGCAAATCATCTGAGACTACTGATGGAATTCCCGAAATCAAGAGATCGGAAGTCTGGGCGATGCTTGGAGCTATGCTTGTTTCGCGGAGAGTATTTATCGCCTCTTTCGATTCTTGCACTGCTGCTTTTAAGCTGGCATTTTCTTCTTCAAGCTTCAAGATCTGCGCAGTATGATTGTTTACAGTTTGAATAAGCTGTGGTAACGCGCCGAGTTTAGACAGAACATCATTATTAAAAGCACGTTGCTGCTCAACAAAGTCGCGTTGTTGTCCTGCAAATGTCTCGAATCTGCTACCACTGGCTGCGATTTGTGCGGCTATCGACTCAAGGGACACTATGCTCTGTTGGTGCATTGGTGAATGTTGCTGCGATGGATTAGGCCACGACATTTCGATATTATTGTTCATACAACTGAAATGCGCATTGCAACACCTATTAGCTGTTTTATAATTTAGGTAGTAATTTAAACAACTCGGGTGAAATAAGTTAGGGCATTCAGGGCAGCTAAGCGGAGTCGCGGCTATGCGTTGTTTACATTTGCGACACTTGTTGTCCATGCATAGAGTTAGTGTGGTGAAGTGGAGGGGATAACCTGAGGTGCGATCAAGACTCTGAAGCTGTTGGGTGATAGAGGCATTCGTGGGTTTCCGTCGGTGTTCGTGAGCCAATCACATACGCGGTAGTCGTTCACTTGATGCAAGTTACGAAGAGGGCCGAGCAACGTTCTTACAGTCTCGTGCTAAGGCGTGTAT